>BMAV01000181.1:301146-317369 GCA_019973955.1 Trichonephila inaurata madagascariensis
TCCCATTCTCTCTTTCTTTTAAAATCCATTTATTTATTTCTTCCTCTAATTCTGACCAGTGAGGTTTTCCCACGACGATCGCTCTTTAACGTCGATCTCAATTTTCGAAGTTGGTCTCGTTTTTTCTCCACAAACGAATATTCAATTCGTCGAAGTTGAAAAACCTTGCAGCTTCCCGATTTCCGACTTCGGTAGCCTTCTCTATAACTTTTAACTTGAAGTTTGTAGTGTAACTTAACACTTTCACTTCAACATGATGAAAACTTTCAAAGGACGTCATAGCTCTTGTCAAGAGAAAATTGGAAATGGCGCCAGAGACTAGTAACTGTTTTTTCCTTCCGAGGAATCGAATTCGTTTTTGAATGTAATGTAATTGGACAAAAACTAGTTATGGCTGAAATACGTCATCCGAGTCATGAAAGCGCCATCTATTATTTATTTTATAAAACATAAACGGCATTTCTTTCAAAACTTTCTTGTTAGCTTTTCTGATGGAGATTGTTTTTTCTCAGATAATCCGCGGCGGTGTATAATACGCACAACGAAATTTGAAACTTTTTAAACACATAATCCGCGGATTATATACAGGGAAATACGGTACGTAATATACATAATGTATTTGTAAAATTAAAATTTATGTGTAAGAAAAGAATATGAAAATGGTTATATCGGTAAAAATAAATCATTATTCCATATAAAACGAAGTAAGTTCTTTACAGTGTTCAAACTAGTATGGACGACATGCAATGGATCATGCGTAGAATTTTGCATATCACAGAATTCAATACATCTGGCGTGCGTGCTTTCCGTGCCTTACAATCGCTTTTGGCTTCTTTTCAACGGTCAAAGATGAACAGTAGAGTGGTTAGAAGTACATTAGTTTCTCTTTAAATTAGGGTACTAAATCTTGTATAGCTTAGCTTGCTTAGAATATGCACATGTATAATAGAATCTTTGGGAATCTTTTTTTTTTTTAAAGAAGATAATAAAGTTTTACCATAAGCATTTTTATATGATCTTTTACTTCATTTTGAAAGCTTGTCATCTGCTTTAATATCTTACAATTAGTTTAATTTACTATAACGTGCTCTTAAGCTATTATCAATTATATTACAAGAATGGACATGTTGTATACCGTTTCCATCTATATGAATACAAGAATTTTTGTACTTGGAAAAATCATTAACCTTTGAAACTCAGTGATACTTATTGCACTGAGTACCACAATCTTTTTCACAATTTATTTCGATTGTGATACAATTGCATTACAAAGCGATTCAGAGAAGTTTGATCCTTCTTTTTCAATTCTTACTATTAGCTCGCACTGTCTATTTATTTATTTGTATATTTATTTATTTATCTTGGTGGAATTTTCAATCGTTAATAAAATACATTTTAAAGAGCTGAAATGAGCTGAAATTTTATATACAGGATCATTTTGGATGACAATACAATAATTTAATTATAATTAATAAAAATTAATTGATTAAAACTAATTATTTAAAGAATTACAAATACAGCAACGTTGGCGACTTAGCGACCCTTTTGGCGACACTTGTGTCAAAACTTGAAAAGGTTTTTTTTCTCACGTGTTAAAGCATTCAGTTGGACTGAAATTAAAAGGACAATACGATACTTTAATGATAATTAAAAAAAACTAATTACCACTTAATGTTGTGATTCTGTCCTATGTATATACATATTTATATTAATTGTAACTGTTTAATAAAATTAGCTAAAATAAAATTTTTCGTTGTTGATCTAAGTAGGAATTGACTTAAAAACTATTTTTTTATATTAATTGTTTCTCAGAAGAATTTTCTTGATCTTTTCTACACGATTGTCTTGGTATAGCAGCTGCACTGCAGACGAAGTAAATTAGATGAAAAATTTGGGGTACAGCGTAAGTACGGCGAGTTTTAAATTTCAAGTTTTGTCAACATTAACTGGCAAAGGTGTGCGTTCGGTGAAATTGCTCCACGGCAACAAAAGGCTTCATGTTGAAAAATCGGTCGAGGACAACCTAGTAACGCTTACCTGGGAAGTTTTGGAATACCCTTCATATAACCAAGATGTAGCCCCTTCGGACTATTATTTATTTCGGTCAAAGCACAATACCTCGTCTTCTATACACTTCGAGGGGTTGGACGAAATTCAAAAATAAGATGAGGACTTCATCGCGTCAAAAGGCTGATCAAAAGGAATCGTTCCATCGGTCAATCCGGTGGTGGAAGTTGTTAGATAATAACGATCTCTCATTTTCATTTGAATAAAAGTATTATTCTCAACTCTCAGTTATATATTAATTTCTTTGTTATGTATCATTACTGCATACGATAAAAAATTATTAAATTGCAAATGATCTACAAGGTAAGTTCTATTTCTGGAACAAGGTGAATATATATATAAAGTTAAGGTTCTGGGGAACCTCATATTCGTCCTTTCCGGGATGCTGTTGGTCCACAGATGTTATTCATGAACGTGATTCTACAACGTTCTCAATTTGTAAAGGAATATAATGTAGGGGTAGATATCAAGTGCATGAACCGTCCCGAACAAATCAATTTAAGATTCTCAGATGTAAATTGGTTTGTTCGGGACGTATTTTGGACGAAAAGTTTCAGCTCGTCAGTTTCTCCCAGAGGATATTGCCAAGCTTAAAACCATTCTTCTGAAGGAATGGCAGAGTCTGTCCCCGTAATTGATTCAGACTGTTGTCCATTGCACGAAACATCATTGTGATGTTTACATTCCTTCAAAAAGTGACTATACGTTTGTACTTCCTATAAATAAATCTTGGTTGTTTCTTTTCTTTTCTGGCAGCTACAGACGCATTTTATTTTTGTACGTTTTACAACTGTTTGATTTATTCCTTACAGCTTTTCAATTAAATATGTCTAATTTTAACCAATTTTGCCTTTTAATTCTCTCTCTTAAGGAAGTAACCATTATGGTTAACATTTCGTCTACAGCGTATACTTTATTTTAATGTCCAAGGAAAAAATTTAAGTGTAGGAAATCCTCTTCAAGCTTATATGTTTTACAAATCTGATGCATACTACTTTATAAGCGTTAAATTTGTTTTTCATATTACCAAAACAAATCATATAAATGCAAAAGTGATATTAATTTAATGTATATTTAAATGATTTTTTAAATTACAAATATATTCCAATTTATTTCAGATAAAGGAACAACCCTGACGTTTCTTCTCTCCATTGTCGTTCTTTCCTCTGCAATATGGACGGTTTTCTGTGAGGATGCTCCAGAAGTGAGACACGATCTGCTTGAGAGACTTTTCCAGCCTGAATCGAATCAAAATTCTCCCATTAGTCAAAATAGACCTTTGCGACCAAGTTATTCAAGCACCAAAGGTGTATCCAAGCCTTTTTGCAACATGTTTGGCTGTCGTGATTGTTCTCCACCCCCTGGAGCCCAGTGTTGTGAAGGTTTTATTTATGATTCAAGATCCAGACAGTGCCGGAAGCTTTATTTAACTTAAACCTCATCAATACATATCAGATGTAAGAGCTTCTTTGGAGGCTCTTAGGATATCAAATATGTTCTGAATAGCTTTTGTAGATGGTGCTGGATTTAAATGCTTGCTTTTGGTGGTAATAGAGCAAATTATTGCAAGTTATCAATGAAATGCTGCTTGAGAATAGCATTTTTGAATCAAATATAAAGGGCAGAAAGGTGGGGATCTTAAGTTCCAAGAGGAGTTTTTTGTCATCAAGAGCGGCGTTTTAAATACAATATATGATTCTTCAGAAAAATGTATTTTTATTTTCATCAGTGCATTTTTATGAATTTGGTCAGTCAGTTATGTGATGTTTTAATGATGAACTATTCTTAATTTTCCATCAATATATGTTCTGATGTTACTTGTATTGAAGGCCTACTACTTGACATTTTTTTCTATCAATGATAAGGTATAGAATACACATTGAAGTATTTGAATAGCATCACTATCTTATAAGATTATTAAACAGTAGACATTTTGTCAATATAATTTTCTTTTTACAGAATTTTGCCAGAAATCTTTTTTTTTTAGAAAATTGTTCTCTTTTTTTGAATAGAAGAATTAGAGTCGTTAAAGTGCGGACTTTATTACTAACCTGATAATTTTTCTGTAAGAAACTAGCCACATTTTAGTTTAACACTTGTCAATTAAAGTCGAGTTTCAGAGATCTTATAGGAGTTTCAGGATATTAGCTGTATTCTAAGAATATTTTGATATAATTATGGAATTGAGGTGTAAGTTAGAAAATATGTATGCTGTTATTTCATTAACCTATCAAGTATTAATCAAGTATAGGGCTCATCAAAAGCTGAATTAGTCTAGTTTAATGTAATATTTCATAGGATATTGTCATAGTTTTTTTATGTGTAATAAGTTGGCCTGATTAGTGTAAGTCTGAACACATATTAAAATGTTGATAATATTTCCGGTATCTGGCAGGTTTGGTTAGATGCCTTTATTTTTATTAATTTTTTTCGTTTTTGAGTATGGAAAAATACCGAAATATATACCGAAAGGCATAGGGCATTATAAACGTTTGATGCTATTGATTTACTAAAGAAACAAAAATGTTGTGGACATGTACAGAGAGAGAAAAAATATGTGCTGGTTATGGTGCTATGTCTGATGGAACTGCATAGTAATGGCTTGTGTACTAGGCTTTAAACTGGCCAAAAACCAGAGAAAGTCATGATCTGTGCATGATGGGATTGGGAAGGAATCCCTTATAACTATATTTAGACAAACAAAACTCCTTTCAGTTAAAACTAGTAAACGTATAGAGTTAAGGACTGAGAAGAGTATCGGGTTTCATCAGATTATTGAGTGGTGTCATGCGCTTTGACTAGCTAATGCGTTTTGCTAGAAATTAATTAAAAGATGTCTTACTCCACCAGGTACATTCAACGGATGTTGTGCTTCAGATATTCATTTAATCTTCAAACAAGTCTTTGTTAATTTCCCTTAAAGGCAAAAGTTTCAATTTATTAGTTAGTATGAAAATAACACTGACCAAAAGCTTCTTGAAAATTGCAATTTTCAAGTTGAGTAATTGATGGAGGATGGTTATGAAACAAAACTACAAATAAACAAAAAAAATTACTACAAGCAAAAACCAATAAATGTGTTTTGAAATTGAACAGTGTTGCCCTTCATTTTCCCTTAAAATGACTTGATAATTAAAGAAAAATACTTTATTGAGTTTCATAAATTTTGCTATTTGTGATATGATTCTATTTTTACTACATAAAGTGAAAGAGTAAGACTGCAAGTACCTTGAAACTCAGTCTTTACTTTTTTGAAAAAGTCACCGCTGAAAATCTATGAACGTGTTTAGTAAAAAACGTAGTCTCTCTCTCCCTATGAAGCAATATTGACTAATTACAACATTTCCGAATTGAAACAGCAAAATTTTCTATTTGAAATATATGGATGCATGGCAGCTTTTCTGCACTCGTGGTGGAATCTGTGAAATATTTCTTAACACAACAGTTTCAAAAAACTACATTGCAATAGTTACCGTATGAGTGATTAATGAAAGAAGGCAATGAAACAAAGCTATTATATCAGCAAAAATTCAGCAAACAGAAAACAATAAATCTATCCTTAAAATTGACCTTTGGTTTTTCAGTAAGATTGCTTAGTAAGAAAAGCAAATAAGAGAAGTAAGCACACATTTTGCCATGTTTCATAAATTTTACGCTGAACAAACGGAAATCTTCTTGATATGGTTTTACTTTTATCACATAAACCGAAAGTGAATATGTAGAGCAGGATTACATGCACCATCAAAAACTCAGTTCTTAGTTTTTTTGAAGTTGAGTTGAGTTGAATTGAGAGTTTGGTTTTTTTTATGGCGCAAGAGCCAGTTTTGGCTATACTGCGCCAAACATTCATAGATTTGTGGTCTGGACGGGAAAAGCAGAAATTGGATGACAAGATGGAGGGTCGAAAATAGAGAAGGATCACTGGGGTACCCCGGGGTCGTGACACCCGTGTTTACCAAAGATAGTAAACCCCTTGGAAAAAGGAAAAGATCACTAGGGTACCTCGGGATTGTGACACCCGTACCCACCTAAAGAAGGTGAGCCCCCTGAGGGGTTGTTTTTTTTAAGAAGTCATCGCTGCAAATCTATGAACTTGCATACTTGCTTTTGCAATGAAGCAATGTTGTCCAGTAACGTCCTTCTTGAAGGGGAATTGGAAACCTCTCTCTCTATACCGACAATGTTAAGTTGGCTATTTTCAATGTGCCTTTTCTCAAAATCTGTTATATGTACATGTTTGAAATTTTTCATACAGTTTAAATACACCTTTCCTACTATACTGAAATGCGCTTTTAGCTAATTTTGAATTTTTTAATAATTTATGAAATATTTTATCAAACTTTGCGAAATTTAACCCATATTTCACACAAAAAATTTGTAAGAAATAAATTTTTGAGTTCTTTTTACAAAAAGATCATTTTAGTATATATTAGCCATCATTATAAATATATCATAAAAAGTTTACATACCTGTGAGCAGCAGTTTCTCAGAAAAGGTACATCGAACATCAAAATTTACGTTTTGAGATAAATTAATTTTAACATATTCAGTGAGATTTCTAATCGGCTAGGAAATAAAAAAATAAAAGGCTCAATTTACAATAAAAGATACATGTTTTGGTTTATATCAGACTTTCAACTTTTAAGCAAAAACGGAGTAATTTGCTTACATTTTTCGCCATTCAAATGGGCGTGGCCCAGTTTAACTATTATTTAAAAATAGGTTTTAAGGGCTTCTAATTACCTTACAGGTTAAAGTAAGGTATTTTTAGAAAGGTTAAAATCTATACAATTTGAAAATGTAAAAATCTCAAATTGTTAAAAAAATCAGATTTTAACTTTCCAATACCCCTTAATTGAAACAGCCAAACACTCTATTTGAGGTATGAGTATGTGAACTCATGATAGTGTTTTCTCAAGTGTGGTAGCTTCTGTGAAATATTTCTTAACACTTTATTTAGAATACAGCAAGGAGAGAGCTACCACGAGAGCAATTTCATATTTCCACGTCTATAAAAGTCCCTCAATTACACTAATTCCGAGGTACCCTAGTGATCTTTTCCTTTTCCCAAGGGCTTTACTATCTTTGGTAAACACGGGTGTCACGACCCCGGGGTACCCCAGTGATCCTTCTCTATTTTCGACCCTCCATCTTGTCATCCAATTTCTTCTTTTCTTCTTTTCCCGTCCAGACCACATACCTATGAATGTTTGGCGCAGTATAGCCAAAACTGGCTCTTGCGCCATAAAACACCAAACTCTCAACTCAACTCAACCCTCAATTACGCTCCAATATATTTCTGACTGCAGATACATAAATTCCAAAATATACGCAAATGCATCCGCAAACTGTATCTGATTGAAAAGATGTCAAATATAAAGTTCAACAAATTAATCTTGCCAATTAACTTTATTTTCAAATTCTCAAAATTAAAACTAAACCTACCTTCACTTCATTTTAGAATTTATTTTCAAATCTATAACTAATCTTGTTAGAAATAACATTGGGACAAAATGTTAACTTTTTTACTCCCACAAATTAGAACTTCGTTGCACTATTTCTTTTCATTTCATTATTTTTAATCTTTTGCAAAATTTTTAACAAGGTTAAGCTAACAGAAGGTTGCCGATTATTTTTTCTTTTTACATACATGAGCGCGATTGAATCGTTTTCTGGTAATATTATTCAGTTGATTTCACAGAGAAGAAAAGCAAAATTTAATAAGCAAATGCAAAATTAATGATCCCTAATCTACATAATCGCGTTTTTAAGCCCAGTGGCTGAGCGGTAGTGCATCACGCTTCCACACCACATATCCGAGGTTCAAACCCCAGACTGGTCAAGGTCAACTCAGCCTTTCATCCTTTCAGTGAGTCGATAAATGAGTACCAGCCAACACTGGAGGTTTTGCAAAACGTAGACAACCTCCTGACCGGAACATCTGCTCATGCACCTCAGGACCAAAGGTCACGAAAACCGAGATGGGTACAGCAGGCCTTGGCCCTCATGGGCTGTTGCGCCACTGAATTAGATTAATCTATATAATATTGGAATCAAGTGATGAAGTTTTAGTGTTAAATGTTTGCTATCGAAAAACCGAGAGAAAAATCCCAGACTTTGAATAATGCACAGAAAAATATGTGTAATTGAACATAGTTTACGATCAGATAACCCAAATAAAAATAAATTATCAGCAATATTGTGATAACATCATTATTTCAGGTACCAAATAATTCTGATATCTAAATACCTGAATTTGTCTGTTGTTATCGAGGAAGAACTATAGTAAATACTGAAATAATTGACACTTTATATTGAAGAAAGAAACAAAGAAATTGTCGAAATTTTTTTTGCAACATCATCATTATTTTTATCTAAAATTTAACTCTTTATAGATGTCTGGTTGAATATAGCAAACAAGACTGGATGTTTCATAGTGTGGTGTTTTCATTAATGCATTGTTTATCTATACAAACTCTGATCATGGTTCCAAGATAAAAGAAATGCATATTTATTATGTCTTATACATTTGTATCGCCTTTTTAAATCTTGAACACATTATTCAGCAATACTTCACCATGAAATAATCCCAAAAATACATCCATCTTGACATTTGTATGTGACGTATAACTGAGACAAAAAACTTTATTTTTAAAATTTATAGCAATAAATATTCTTGAATACGTTCCCTTCATTCGCCTTCAAAACAGAAGACTATATATTTAAGTTATTGTTTAAAATTTTTTTAATTTATTTTGGGAAATATGAATGAAATGTTTTTGGAAAATTGAAAATGTTTTTGAAATTTCAAATTAAATTGTTAGTTTAAGGGTACCACTGAGGATAAAAGAGTTTCGAGCCCTCACTCCCACCTAACAGCTTTAAATGTCTCTTGAAAGCGTTTAATCAGTTATATGAATATTAAAAAGCAATATTCTCAGGAACTCCTCAAACGAAACAAGATAAAATTTATTCAACATTAAGAGCATAGTGTTGGATTTCCCAGTAATAATTTTTCGGACCTTTACAAAATGCTGCCTGAATTAGGAACATAAAAAATTTCAAGTGAATTTCAGTTTTTCTTTAAACCAGTGTCATTCAACCCCCGGGCTGTGGACCAGTACTGGTCCATGGATCAAATGGTACCAAGCCGTCCAAAAAAGGAACATTAAATTTATTTCTATTTTATTTACTGTGATGTTTTTTCTAGGGTTTGGAAAGACTTTCCATGACAATAATTTAATATTCCATGTTGTTGTTGTTACTAATGCCACCTGATCGGCAAAGGCCAAATAAAGGCCCACGAAATTCATCATGGTAAAGGGCTAAGTGACACCTGTTGTTAGTCGTAGCTTTGAGCACCACATACAGGTGACAGAACGATTTAGCTCAGTTTCACCCCAATTTTGAGGGAGAACACCTGGGGGTGGTCAGAGGCCTTCCACCAACCTCACAAGAGGACTTGCGGCTCGACGGTTATTTAAAGTACTCCCATGTCACGAAGGCATTATACATTTACAAACATCCATGTCTTCTCCGGGATTCGAACCCAGGCCCAACGGCACAACAGTCAGCGTCGCTAACCGCTATACCAGATGGGTGACCAACATCCTATGATAAATCACTTTATATTCATTTTTTGGGGTAGCTAAATTTTATTGAGAAAGTAAGTTTAAAAATAATTAAATTAAAATCGTTAAATCTAAACGATGTAAAGTACAAACAAACGATATTCTTTTTCCTTCAGAGGGTAGCGGTAAAATTATCAAACGTTATCCAGTCCGCAGCGATGTGAAAAGGTTTGGGAGAACGGCTCTAAACAATCATTACAATATTAAGGTTATCATACTGAATTTTCAACCGCAGAAAAAAGGAAGGAAGGTGTGATTTATAATTTGATGTATGTATCTTTATCTAAATGATATCACACTTCAGGCTATATTAAAACATCATGCATATAATAAATGTTAGATAATTTTTTTGAAATTATTAATATTTTTCGTATTTTGTCGTACTTTATAAGCCCTTCTTTGAATGATCCACTTTCGTTGTGATAAAAAAGGCTTATATATTTAAAGAACCTGAGTGTTTAAATTTAAAAACTAAATTTTAATTACATATATATCATATATAATACAGTGGTGCCAGCCGCTATTTCCAAGTCATAAGATCTTACTATTCTGTGCTAAATATGTGTGGTGCACATGCCTGTTTGCGTACTGTGTTTTGAGAGCCTGCCAGTTTTTAGATGCTCGAAGCAGACGACGCCATGATTCAGAAAATGACGAGAATGAAGATGACAACGCGCCTCGTGTTTTGTTAGACGTTAGAAGAGCAAGACGGCTCTTTAGATGAAAAAGGCGACTTTATTATCTTTATATCATTTATGTATATAAATATATTATAAATAGTAATGAGCAATCAAATTCAAAGTTAACTGAAGACGAATTATTCTTAATTATGAAGGCCATCACTGACATCATACCATAACACTGCATAAATAAATTAAATATTTCTAATTAAAAACTTTAAAAAACCTCTTTGTGTGAAGAATGAGTCCTTGCTGGTTATTTTTTAAAACTAATTTAATTATTTAAAGTATGTTAAAAATAACTTTTTTTTATAATTCAATTCATTTTCTATGAAACATTTTCAAAAAAAAATATACTGTAGAAATTTGGAATAGATTTTTACAGCATAATATATCGTTACATATTATTTATTAAAATAAAGGCCAATATTTGGCCAATCATTGGCAATCTGCAAGAAATTCTACGCACATGTAAACAGACTTCTTTTATTTGTCATTCGATTAAACTTTATTTCTGTACCATGCCGCATTTTTCAGAAGATAGTTTGAATTCAGTTAGTATATACTTCCAAAATGTCATGTTTATTTTCACTAAAAAAAATGAATGGCGTAATTCAATTAAAAAAAATCGCATATTATATATATATATATATATATATATATATATATATATATATATTTTTAAAATAGTTTTCTCAAAATGCACTTGAAAAGGTATAAGTTTGCACACTTTCATTACTGTTCATTATATTTTAGTGTACTTAATATTATATATATATACAGGGTGGTCCCAAATTCATGGTAGAAATTTAAAGAGTAGTTACAGGACATTGTAACAATTATTTATTGTATAGGAGTGTATGGGCTCAAGTGATACGGTGATGCGCAAACAGGGGAAATAAATGAAAATAAAATTGGAAGTATCGGTTGGTTGATTTGCTGGTAGAGGGCAGTAGATGTCTAGCCCTCGTTCAATATGATACATCTCAGCGTGGGCAACCAAAAATCCCCATGCGGATCAACAATGATTCTGAGTGCATGTGTGGGCTGGTATAGTCTACGACTTTTTGATTCGCCCAAACTTACTACCGACGCTTATTAATTACAAATGCCATCTTGTTTTTCTGGAACAGGTGTTATCAAAACTGCTGCAGGGTGTTCCGATTACCAATCGTAATCGCATGTGGTTTCAGCATGATGGGGCGCCAGCCCACTTCAGTACTGATGTACACACTTACCTGAAAGCCGCATTTGGGGTGCGATGGATTAGGTGTTGTTGACCAGTCCCTTGGCCACCCCGATCTCTCTATTTATCAGGCTTCGATTACTTTTTATGGTGACATCTGAAGAATCTTGTTTATGAAACTCCACTTGACTCAAAGGAGGATCTTGTTTCTGGAATATCCGGAGCTGCTGCAAGTGTGCGTGTAATACCTGGCACCTTTGAACGAGTGTGCCAATCACTCCACCAACGCTGTTTATCTTGTATCGCCACTGGCGGACGCAATTTAGATTAGTTATTGTAAACATTACACTTATCAACGACGCTTTCAATAAACACTTTATCTTTCCTTTCATCGCTTATTTTTTGTGTTTGTGCCTCGCCGTGTCACTTACGTCCATATATTCCTATACAATAAATGAATGTTACACAATGTCCTGCACCTACCCTTAAGGTTTGTACCATGAATTCGGGACCACCCTATATATATATATATATACAGGGTATATATATATATATACCTCACATATTTTAGATCATAAATTAAATAGTAATATTTTTAATCAAGGGGGATTCATTTCATTTTAACATTGCTATAATTACGTTATAGAAGAGTGCTATTCATGTTTAAATTTATTCGAATATACCGTAAAATCCAGCGTATAATGCGCGCTTTGAACAAAAAAAAAATAATAAAATAAAAAAATTAAGATAGAAAATTAAGAGTGCGCGTTATATGCCGGGTATAATAACGATAGCTTTAAAAATAACAAAAGGGATGAGCATAAAAAAACTTACTTGTAGATGTATCGAAACACTGTTTATTTAAAAGAAACGACTTGCCTTATGAAAAAGAACAGTTGTAGTTCTAGAAGTATACTATTTTTTTCAAAAGTTTGGGATAATACCTCGAATAAATTACTTCAAAACACAAAAACAATGCATACAAAAATTTCAGAGTTCTTCGTTAAAAAGGGGGTGCGCGTTATACGGTGAATATACCTGAAAATTAAAATTTTAGCTTGAAAGTATAGGTGCGTGTTATACGCAGGATTTTTTTTACGGTAATATTTAACTACTTGCAACACAATTCTTATTTAGTGAATAATGATGGTGACAAAATTAATAATTTAAAACATTACATAATACTATTTAGAACATGATTAATAATTTTCTTAAATCCAACATTTGTAGCAAATTTAATACGCTAGTTTATATTATAATTTACATATTTATGTTTATTAGTTACTTTATTTACTCATAGATGTCACCACTAATTTTTTAATCCAATTTTGCTTGTTTATTAATTTGAATTTTTACACTCCCTCTCTTTTTTTAAATTTATTTAAATTTTACACGTTATTTTTGCAATTTCAATATGTTGCCTATTTTATTAAAGAGTATATTTATAAACAATACATTTTCCGGAAATGCAATCCTGTAATTTCTTTGTGTTTTGATTCCTCGTAATGAGTAAGTGGATCCCTTTTTAATAACCTACAGTTAGAGTAGCTCAAATGTCTTGCAAAATAATTTTAGTACATTAAAATTTGTAAAAACTTTTCTATGAAAGTTAATTACTCTTTTTATTCTAAATTTTTATTTAAGACAATTAATATACACAAATAAAGAGGAAAGTTGACGGCATAAAACTTTGTTTATCCTTGCTATCTTAAACCTTAAGCTTAAAATTTACGAATGTATTACGGATGTTTTACTTATTCTTCGGCTGTCTAACTATTTTCTTACTTATTATTTTACAACCGTGCAGTGATACCCTTAACAAACATCTACACTAGGGATCGGCAACATATTGGCACGCGGGACAATTCTTAGCGCTATTTCACACCTCTCAACAAATTAGTCGGTTTTTGAGAAAAGTTAATAATTTTGAACTGGAGCTTATTGAACTAATATCTTCAGAATTATGGAAAGGAAAATTTACAGAATTATCTAAAAATCTGGAAGATAAATCTAACGATAAATCGACACATTGTTGTATGCCATTTCTAGAAAGATTTAATTGTTCGAAGAGAAAAAGTTACGTGTGCTCTGCTTTCCACTTTTGGTATTACGTATCTATGTGAACAAATCTTTCTTCGCATGAAAAGTATTTTGAGTCTGCAAACAACTTCTTTGCTTACTGGGGTAACGGAGAGCGTTTGGGCCCCCTGCAAAGTCAGGTTTGGGGTCCTAAGCCGGATCTTACAAAGGACTGCAAAACCATATGTACCAGCGTCTGTCCGGATTTGTCCCTCCCCCACCCGCAATGCGGGGGTTGTACGTTACGCCACTGTCTTTGCTGACTCAACTGAACATTCAGAATCGGGTGAAATATGAAGTCACAAATTATAGCCCCTGATATTGTGATATAAAATAGAGATGCAGAACAAAAGGCAGTGGCGTAACGTACATTCCCGCATCGCACGGGGAGGGGGGGTCCAGGATTCTAGGGGGCCCAAAGCCTGACTGGCACCAAGTACGTATTTGGGCTTGGGGTCCAATATCTGATTTTGTACGGGGGGGGGGGGGGGAATATTCTCCATTACGCCACTGACAAAAGGTTCGCATTAAAATGTTTAACTATTTATATAAGGAATATTTATATTTTACATGTGTGTATGTAGTTTATTTCTTATATATTTTAGTATAATTATAAGTTTAAACTATAAATAATACAAACCATATGTACAATTTTAATATTTTTATTCATGTTGAAGGAATATCTGTATTTTATGTTTATAAATAGCTTTAAATAATGCATGATTAATATATAATAAAATCAAATCTGTATTCTTCACATCTATCCCCAAACTCCGCATACACTGCCGCGGGAATCGAAATGTTCTATTTCCTACTCTGCGACTCCCTCAATCATATTGGTTAAATGGCTTGGCACACCAAGGCAAAAAGTTTGCTGACTCCTGATCTACACTATGGCTTCCCAAAAAATATTGATGGCTTCATGAAATGTTATATAATAAAGCAACCGTTCGTAACAGCATATGATGATAGTATCCTCTTTTCTCTCGTTTAGGATGTTAGCTTAGGGTTGGTATTAATGTATTATTAAAACTTTCAGTAAAATTTATTATTTCAAGTATAGCTAACACATTCATATAAATACATTTACATAGCAAATGAAAACGTCTAAATACTTGTATCGTTTACCAGCAGTCGACAACGCTTGGCATCTTCATCGAATCGATATCCTTTATCACATTTCAATTTTGGAGCTGCTGAAGTTTTACAACCGAACAGATTGCAAAATGGCATTGCAATCCCTTGCTGAATGAATGAACTGTTTTGATGTTGGATTACATCAAAGTCTTCTTGCTGTCCAACTAAAGTATGTAGAAGGGATCTTCTTGACAAGAAACGGCTCTTGTTGACCTTTGGGATTGCTGTGGTGTCGTCCGAGAAAGATAGAAAAGGACTCCAGTAGATTAAGATTAAAGTACAAATTAGAAAACGGAAAAGAAAGTTAGCTGTCATCAACGCCATTATCACCTGAAAAAATAACATATCAATTATATTTTTAGAAAATATTATAAGCAGAATGATATATTAAAGACAGTTAAAATGGATAACTAATATAATATGGCAGACTGAAAAGGCTCGTTAAGAATTAAGTAAAGAAAAATAATTTCCAAATCAGTAGCTTTTGAAGATTTGATTAATCATGTTTAATGAGCTAAATTCATAACGGCCACATGATAAGTATAATCATGTGCTCTCTGTGGAATTCATAGCTGCAATTAATCTTTTACTTGTTATTCTTGTGAAATTTCAATACGATTTCAAATTTGATAATTTGACACAGATGTTCAAATACTAAAATTCATCACAAAATTTTCCAAAATTAAAATGTAAAATTTTTATATCTTTATAAGAATGACAATATGTGCGTTATTATTGTTAATATATATACATTCACTTCCAAAAGTTAAGCACGAAGATGTAAAATGCAAAAAAAAAATCAACAAATACTGCTTTGATTGACACAAAATTTGGCAGTAAAGTAGTATATATATTTATACATAAAACGAAATCAATAATTATATACAGAAATGAAAACAATATTAAATTTTTGTAAGTTATCAGATAATGTCATACTGGAGACTTAAACAGAATTATGTATAAAGTGAAAATAAACAGCATAAAATGAAAAAAAGACATTAATAGGGTATGTGATCCCCCCTAATCTGTATGCAATGTTTACACCTTCTGACCATGCTTTCAATTAGGTGGTCAACCACCGCAGAATTAAGCAATCGCCATTCTTCTTGTAGAGCAGTTTCCAGCTCAATAAGAGTAGCTGGAGGTGGGAAATGTGAAGATACAGCACGGCCGAAAGCATCCCAAAGATTTTCAATGGGATTAAGGTAGGGCGAATATGCTGGCCACGCCATACATGCAATCCCTTCACTCTCCAAGTAGTCATCGAAGATGTCAGCTCTATAGAGACGAGCGTTATCGTCCTTTAAAACAAAAGTAGGGCCAACTGCTGCAGGGTACAATCTCGCAAAGGGTTCTAGGACTTCATCTCGATACCGGACAGCCGTCACAGAACCCCGTTTAAAGATGTGCAGGTCGGTGCTGTATCCTAATGAAATCCCTGCC
>BMAV01000181.1:317769-344787 GCA_019973955.1 Trichonephila inaurata madagascariensis
CTTCAAAACAGAAGACTATATATTTAAGTTATTGTTTAAAATTTTTTAAATTTATTTTGGAAAATATAAATGAAATGTTTTTGGAAAATTGAAAATGTTTTTGAAATTTCAAATTAAATTGTTAGTTTAAGGGTACCACTGAGGATAAAAGAGTTTCGAGCCCTCACTCCCACCTAACAGCTTTAAATGTCTCTTGAAAGTGTTTAATCAGTTATGAATATTAAAAAGTAATATTCTCAGGAACTCCTCAAACGAAACAAGATAAAATTTATTCAACATTAAGAGCATAGTGTTGGATTTCCCAGTAATAATTTTTCGGACCTTCACAAAATGCTTCCTGAATTAGGAACATAAAAAATTTCAAGTGAATCTCTCAGTTTTTCTTTAAACCAGTGTCATTCAACCCCGGGCTGTGGACCAGTACTGGTCCATGGATCAAGTGGTACCAAGCCGTCTAAGGAACACATTAAAAATTATTTCTAATTTATTTGCTGTGATGTTTTTTTCTCGGGTTTGTGGAAAGACTTTCCATGGCAATAATTTAATATTCCATGTTGTTGTTGTTACTAATGCCACCTGATCGGCAAAGGCCAAATAAAGGCCCAAGAAATTCATCATGGTAAAGGGCTAAGTGACATCTGTTGTTAGTCGTAGCTTGGAGCACCACATACAGGTGACAGAACGATTTAGCTCAGTTTCACCCCAATTTTGAGGGAGAACACCCGGGGGTGGTCAGGGGCCTTCCACCAACCTCACAAGAGGACTTGCGGCTCGACGGTTATTTAAAGTACTCCCATGTCACGAAGGCATTATACATTTACAAACATCCATGTCTTCTCCGAGATTCGAACCCAGGCCCAACGGCACAACAGTCAGCGTCGCTAACCGCTATACCAGATGGGCGACCAACATCCTATGATAAATCACTTTATATTCATTTTTTGGGGTAGCTGAATTTTATTGTGAAAGTAAGTTTAAAAATAATTAAATTAAAATCGTTAAATCTACACAATGTAAAGTACAAACAAACGATATTCTTCTTCCTTCAGAGGGCAGCGGTAAAATTATCAAACGTTGTCCAGTCCTCAGCGATGAAAAGGTTTGGGAGAACGGCTCTAAACAATCATTACACTATTAAGGTTATCACATACTGAATTTTCAACCGCAGAAAAAAGGAAGGAAGGTGTGATTTATAATTTAATGTATGTATCTTTATCTAAATGATATCACTTCAGGCTATATTAAAACATTATGCATATAATAAATGTTTGATAATTTTTTTGAAATTATTAATATTTTTCGTATTTTGTCTTACTTTATGAGCCCCTCTTTGAATGACCCACTTTGATGTGATAAAAAAGGCTTATATATTTAAAGTATCTGAGTGTTTAAATTTAAAAACTAAATTTTAATTATATATATATCATATATAATACAGTGGTGCCAGCCGCTATTTCCAAGCCATAAGATTTCACTGTTCTGTGCTAAATATTTCTGGTGCGCATGCCTGTTAGAGTACAGTGTTTTGAGAGCCTGCCAGTTTTTAGATGCTCGAAGCAGAGGACGCCATGATTCAGAAAATGACGAGAATGAAGATGACAGCGCGACTCGTGTTTTGTTAGACGTTAGAAGAGCAAAACGGCTCTTAAGATGAAAAAAGCGAGTTTATTATCTTTATATCATCTATGTACATAAATATATTTTAAATAGTAATGAGCAATTAAATTCAAAGTTAACTGAAGACGAATTATTCTTAATTATGAAGGCCATCAATGACATCATACCATAACACTACATAAATAAATTTTAAATATTTATAATTAAAAAATTTAAAAGACCTCTTTGTGTGAAGAATGTGTCCTTGCTGGCTATTTTTTAAAACTAATTTAATTATTTAAAGTATGTTAAAGGTATAACTTTTTTTGTATAATTCAATTCATTTTCTATGAAACATTTTCAAAAAAATATACTGTAGAAATTTGGAATAGATTTTTACACTATAATATATCTTTACATATTATTTATTAAAATAAAGGCCAACATTTGGCCAATCAATGGCAACCCGCAAGAAATTCTTCGCACATGTAAACAGACTTCTTTTATTTCTCATTCCATTAAACTTTATTTTTGTACCATGCCGCATTTTTCAGAAGATAGTTTGAATTCAATTAGTATAAATTTCCAAAATATTATGTTTATTTTCAATAAAAAAAAATGAATGGCGTAATTCAATTTTAAAAAATCGCATATTATACATATATATATATATATATATATATACATATCTTTTTAAAATAGTTTTCTGGAAATGCACTTGAAAAGGTATAAGTTTGCGCGCTTTCATTACTGTTCATTATATTTTATTGTACTTAATATTATATATATACAGGGTGGTCCCAAATTCATGGTATAAATTTAAAGAGTAGTTACAGAACATTGTAACAATTATTTATTGTATAGGAATGTATGAGTGCAAGTCACGCTGTGATGCACAAACAGGGGAAATAAAAGAAAAGAAAAAGGGAATTATCGGTAGGTTGATTTGCCGGGAGAGGGCAGTAGATGTCTAGCCCTCGTTCAACATGATGTATCACAGTGTGGGCAACCTAAAGTCCTCATGCGTATCAACAACGATTCTGAGTGAATGTGTGACCTGGTATTGTCAACGATTTTTTGATTCGCCCATACTTACTACCGATGCGTATTAATTATTAATGTCATCTTGTTTTTCTGGAACAGGTGTTGTGACATCTCTCGCGTTCTTCTTCTAACATAACTCCTACGTTCTTTGACGGCCACGATTAATGGCAAAACTTTTCCAACCCAATTGCAAGAGGAAAAACGAAGCAACAATGCAAATAAGATATCCTTTAAAAGGATAGAAAGTTTAGTGAGAAAAAATGGCAATCTTAGAGAAAGCTTAGTGTGGAACATTTCGGAACAAGTGTTTAGACGGCCTACTCAATCAAGGAGACGCCCACCCTCGTTAATAATTACAAAGAGGAAGGATTGCACGCGAGCACATAAGTCTACCTGCAAGTATCAGAATCGTCGAGTCTTCAACCAAGGTAGGAAGATTATATTCCGAAAGCTAGTATAATATAGAAAGCGAGATTAGCTAGATAATTAATTATATTTTGATAAGTGATCTAGTTGTGCGATCTGACTTAAATAAATCGGCATACTTTGGTTTATTCTCACTTAATATAAGTTTGTTCGTTATATAAGAAATTTAAGTTAAATTCTTAATAAAAGTTGTATTAAGAATTATAGAATGTCTCATCCTTCCGATAATCCCACACCTCTAACTTACGCGGAACCCCCTAGACATAGCTATCGACAGATGGCTATGTCACAGTGTTACCAGAACTGCTGCAGGATGTTCCGATTACCAATCGTAATCGCATATAGCTTCAGCATGATGGGGCGTCAGCCCACTTCAGTACTGATGTGCACACTTACCTTGTAATGTCCCCACCCCTGGGGACAGCCGTTCTACACTATCCACACAACCTGTGTCTGTGGGGAGGAATGAAGAACTACTAAAGTCATTCATACTAAAATCTGTTTATTAAGATCTTAGTTTAAACACATCAACAAGAATAATCTAAGGAGGATGATCAAGAATGAGAAGACGCAACACGTATTACCAATCGATAGCGCAATTAGCCACTGAATCTAACTTTATAGGTTAAATACTATTTCAATAGAAAATGCCTTATACTTAAAGTTTAATTTGTCAAGCTTACCGTTATATCCTAGATAAACAGCTACGGTCCCCCTAAAGCTTCTGTTCTGGCTTTAATCCGGCTATACTCCTTTGAGCTCGGACCCACTTTTGGTTAATCTGCACCTGCACTGTTAGGATAATTTGCAGAATTAAGATTCCTCTTCTAGACTATATCTCACATCACCTTACGACACTAACTTTCTACTTAGTGACTCCACTTAGCGACCCCCCGAATACTAAACTTCCCATATATATATATATATATATATATATATATATGATTCCTAATTTACATATACACGTTCTTCTTGAGCTGGTTGGAAAGAATTGCCATTCTGGCCCTAAGAAAATCCCAAGAGGACAGTTAATTGAAATCGCAATGAAAGCTTCGTCACAACCTGAAAGCCGCATTTGGAGCGCGATGGATTAGATGTTGTTGACCAGTCCCTTGGCCACTCCGTTCTCTCTATTTATCAGGATTCGATTACTCTTTATGGAGACATCTGAAGAATCTTGTTTATGCGACTCCACTTGACTCAGATGAGGATTTTGTTCCTCAAATATCCTGAGTTGCTGCTCGTGTGCGTGAAATACCTGGCATCCTTGAACAAGTGCGCTAAACACTCCACTAACGCTGTCCATCTTGTATCGTCAATGGTGGACGCAATTTTGATTAGTTACTGTAAACATTACACTTATCAACGACACTATCAATAAGCACTTTGTCTTTCCTTTCATCGCTTATTTTTCGTATTTGTGCCTCACCGCGTCACTTACGTCCATCTATTCCTATACAATAAATGAATGTTACACAATCTTCTGTACCTACCCTTAAAGTTTGTACCATGAATTCGGGACCACCCTGTGTATATATATACACTTCACATATTTTAGATCATAAATTAAATAGTAATATTTTTAATCAAGTTGGATTCATTTCATTTTAACATTGCTATAATTACGTTATAGAAGAGTACTATTCATATTTCAATTTATTGGAATATACCGTAAAATCCGGCGTATAACGCGCGCTTTGAAAAAAAAAAAGATAAAAAATTAAGGTTGCGCGTTATACGCCGGGTATAAAAAAACGATAGTTTTAAAAATAACAAAAAACTTACTTCTAGATGTATCGAAACACTGTTTATTTAAAAGAAACGACTTGCCTTATGAACAAGAACAGCTGTAGTTCTAGAAGTATACTATTTTTTCAAAAGTCTGGGATAATACCTCGAATAAATATTATTTCAAAACACAAACAACAAAAATTTCAACAACAAAATACAAAAATTTCAGATTTTTTCGTTAAAAAAGGGGTGCGCGTTATACGACGAATATATCTGAAAATTAAAAAATTTAGCTTGAAAGTATAGGTGCGTGTTATACGCAGGATTTTACGGTAATATTTAACTACTTGCAACGCAATTCTTATTTAGTGAACAATGATGGTGACAAAATTAATAACTTAAAAAATTACCAAATACTATTTAGAACATGATTAATAAATTTCTTAAATCCTACATTTGTAGCAAGTTTAATATGTTAGTTTATATTAATTTACACATTTATGTTTATTAGTTACTTTATTTACTCATAGATGTCACTACTATTTTTTTTTATAAAATTTTGCTGTTTATTAATTTAAATTTTTACACTCCCTCTCTTTTTTTTAAAACATTTAAATTTTACACGTTATTTTAGCATTTTCAATATGTTGTTGATTTCATTAAAAGATATATTTATAAACAATAGATTTTCCAGGATGTAATCCTGTAATTTCCTTTGTTCTGATTCCTTATAATAAGTAAGTGGATCCCTTTTTAATAACCTGCAGTTATAGTAGCTCAAATGTCTTGCAAAATAATTTTAGAACATTAAAATTCGTAAAAACTTTTCTATGAAAGTTAATCACTCTTTTTATTCTTAATTTTTATTTCAGACAATTAATATACGCAAATAATGAGGAAGGTTGACGGCATAAAACTTTGTTTATCCTTGCTATCTTAAACTTTAGGCTTAAAATTTAGCAATGTATTACAGATATTTCACTTAGTTTTCGGCTGTCTAACTATTTTCTTACTTATTATTTTGCAACCGTGCAGTGATACCTTTATCAAACATCTACACTAGGGATCGGCAACATATTGGCACGCAGGACAATTCTTACTGCTATTCTACACCTCTCCACAAATTAGTCGGTTTTTGAGTAAAGTTAATAATTTTGAGCAGGAACTTATTGAACTAACATCTTCAGAATTATGGAAAGGAATATTTACAGAATTTTCAAAAATTCTGGAAGATAAATCGAACGATAAATCGACAGATTGTTGTATCTCATTTCTAGAAAGATTTAATTGATCGAAGAGAAAAAATTACATGTGTTATGCTTTCCACTTACAGTATTACATATCTATGTGAACAAATCTTTCTTCATAAGAAACGTTCATGACACTGAGGAAAGAAGTTAACAACTTCTTTGCTCAGTGACGTAACGGCAAACATTTGGTCCTCCCCCCTGCAAAGTCAGTTTTGGGGCCCCAAGCCGGTTCTTACAAAGGATTGCAAAACCATATGTACTTAGCTTCTGTCTGAATTTGGGCTCCCTAAAGTCCTGGTTCCCCCCCCCCCCGCAATATGCGGGGGTGTACGTTACGCCACTGTCTTTGCTGACTCAACTGAACATTCAGAGAATCGGGTGAAATATGAAGTCACAAATTATAGCCCTGATATTGCGATATAAAATGGAGATGCAGAACAAAAGGCAGTGGCATAACGTACACCCCCGCATCACACGGAGGGGGAGGGGTCCAGGATTCTAGGGGCCTATAAGCCTGACTGGCACCAAGTACGTATTTGGGCTTGGGGTTCAATAGCTAATTTTGTATGGCGGGGGGGGGGCTAATATTCTCCATTACGCCACTGACAACAGGTTCGCATTAAAATGTTTAACTATATATATAAGGAATATTTATATTTTACATATGTGTATGTAGTTTATTTCTTACTTTAATATAATTATAAGTTTAAACTATAAATAATACAAACCATATGTACAATTTTAATTTTTTTATTCATGTTGATGGAATAGTTGTATTTTATGTTTATAAATAGCTTTAAATAATGCATGATTAATATATAACAAAATCAAATCTGTATTCTTCACATCTATCCCCAAACTCGGCATACACTGCCCATGGAATCGAAATGTTCTATTTCCTACTCTGCGACGCCCTCAATCATATTGGTTAAATGGCTTGGCACACCAAGGCGAGAAGTTTGCTGACCCCTGATCTACACTATAGATTCCCAAAAAATATTGATGGCTTCATGAAATGTTATATAATAAAGCAACCGCGCGCGCGTTCGTAACAGCATATGATGATAATATCCTCTTTTCTCTCGTTTAGGATGTTAGCTTAGGGTTGGTATTAATATATTATTGAAACCTTCAGTAAAATTTATTATTTCCAGTATAGCTAACACATTCTTATAAATACATTTACATAGCAAATGAAAACGTCTAAATACTTGTATCGTTTACCAGCAGTCGACAACGCTTGACATCTTCATCGAATCGATACCCTTTATCACATTTCAATTTTGGAGCTGCTGAAGTTTTACAACCAAACAGATTGCAAAATGGCATTGCAATCCCTTGCTGAATGAATGAACTGTTTTGATGTTGGATTACATCAAAGTCTTCTTGCTGTCCAACTAAAGTATGTAGAAGGGATCTTTTTGACAAGAAACGGCTCTTGTTGACCTTTGGGATTGCTGTGGTGTCGTCCGAGAAAGATAGAAAAGGACTCCAGTAGAGTAAGATTAAAGTACAAATTAGAAAACGGAAAAGAAAGTTAGCTGTCATCAACGCCATTATCACCTGAAAAAATAACATATCAACTATATTTTTAGAAAATATTATAAGCAGAATGATATATTAAAGATAGTTATAATGGATAACTAATATAATAAGGCAGACTGAAAAGGCTCGTTAAGAATTAAGTAGAGAAAAATAATTTCCAAATCAGTAGCTTTTGAAGATTTGATTAATCATGTTTAATGGGCTAAATTCATAACGGCCACATGATAAGTATAATCATGTGCTCTCTATGGAATTCATAGCTGCAATTAATCTTGTATTTGTTATTCTTCTTGTGAAATTTCGATACGACTTCAAATTTGATAACTTGACACAGATGTTTTCAAATACTAAAATTCATCCCAAAATTTTTCCAAAATTAAAAAGTAAAATTTTTATATCTTTATAAGAATGACAATATGTGCGTTATTATTGTTAATATATATACATTCACTTCCAAAAGTTAAGCACGAAGATGTAAAATGCAAAAAAAAATCAACAAATACTGCTTTGATTGACACAAAATTTGGCAGTAAAGTAGTATATATATTTATACATAAAACAAAATCAATAATTATATACAGAAATGAAAACAATATTAAATTTCTGTAAGTTATCAGATAATGTCATACTGGAGACTTAAACAGAATTATGTATAAAGTGAAAATAAACAGCATAAAATGAAAAAAAGACATTAATAGGGTATGTGATCCCCCCCTAATCGGTATGCAATGTTTACACCTTCTGATCATGCTTTCAATTAGGTGGTCAACCACCGCAGAATTAAGCAATCGCCATTCTTCTTGTAGAGCAGTTTCCAGCTCAATAAGAGTAGCTGGAGGTGGGAAATGTGAAGATACAGCACAGCCGAGAGCATCCCAAAGATTTTCAATGGGATTAAGGTAGGGCGAATATGCTGGCCACGCCATACATGCAATCCCTTCACTCTCCAAGTAGTCATCGAAGATGTCAGCTCTATAGGGACGAGCGTTATCGTCCTTTAAAACAAAAGTAGGGCCAACTGCTGCAGGGTACAATCTCGCAAAGGGTTCTAGGACTTCATCTCGATACCGGACAGCCGTCACAGAACCCCGTTTAAAGATGTGCAGGTCGGTGCGGTATCCTAATGAAATCCCTGCCCACACCATAAAGCTTTTGCCTCGGAATGCGTGAAGTTCGGTGATGTTTTGGGGCTGATTGCGTGTTCCTTGTTTACACCATATCCTTATATGCTTGTCATCTGGTTCCAGAGCAAATCTCGACTCATCAGTAAACATGACATTGCCCCAGTCAGACACAATCCAATTGTCATGTTCCCGGCACCACTTTAATCGTGTCTCTCTTGATTGGACGGATAGAGGAACACAAACTCGAGGTACACGGGCATACAGTCCATTCATATGTAATTTTCGGTGTACAGTAGCTGCAGATATAGCCTTACCAATGGACGCTGTAACCATAGATGGCACACGTGTGGAGGTCGCTCTGCGATTCCGCTTGGCTACAATAGCAATATATCGAACTTCCGCGGGGGTTGTAACCCTTGGGTGACCGCCTATGGGCCTTCGGACAACTGTCTGTGTGGTTTGGAATTGTTTCCATAAACGTGAAATTACAGAATGATGAACGCCGAAGAAAAGAGCAACATCTGCGATCGACTGTCTTGCTTCAATGCACCCCACAGCACGCCAGCGCTCAGAATCTTCCATTCGTTTTCTGTAAGTCATAGAAACACGTATGTCTTGAAAACAAATTGTACGAAAATTTTAAACATTTTCTATCAGCACTTAGAATGAACTTCTGTAACCCTTCATAAAGCTGCTTCTTATTAGACTGCCCTTTTTGCATATTTATTGACATGAAAGCACGATTGGTTGTTACCTAACATATTTGCATACTTCCATTTACCTCTGCAGCGAATTGCATCCTCTTCAATTCTGATTGGCTTCCGAAAATTAGCATTTTTCTCTCCGTGCTTAACTTTTGGAAGTGAGTGTATATAAAGGCCCAGTGGTCGAGTAGTAGCATATCACTCTTCCACACCACTGGTTCAGGTTCTATTCCAGGGCTGGCGAGGTTGACTCAGCCTTTCATCCCTACTGCAGTGGATCGATAAATGAGTACCAAGCTTGCTTGGGGACTTCAGTGGGGAGTCTGACTTTAGACTGACCCCTTAATCGGGAACCCCTTAATCATGCACCTAATCGCCCAATGGTCACGTATACTGGGATGGGCACAGTAGGCCCTGGCTCTCATGGGCTATTGCACCACTGAGTTTATATATATATATATATATATATATATAAAGAGAGAGAGAGAGAGAAAGTTTCTCCCCGTAAAGTGCAAATGTTGCCAACAGTGAGGCGCATCATCTGATTGGCTGGAAACACGTGATTGCATTCATCATGTGACTATGATGCCACACAAATTTATGAATTGATTGACTAGGAACATGGAATCGCATTTATCTCGAGTTCAACCCTTTGGTTATGGCTAAAAGAGAGAGAGAGAGGAGTGTGTGCTAAATAATTTCCCGATTTGTTTTTTTTTGTGTGTGTGTGAAACGTTAAGTACTGTTTTACAGAGAACTGAATGTTTTATGGGGGATAGAGAGGCATTTTTGGTACTTTGAGGGAAATTGTCGATGGTAAACAATTAAATAGAACAAAATTGCTTCATAGGTATGAGATCATCGTAGTAATCCAAATATAAGAGCTTCCAGTAATCCCGCTAAACCTGAAATGTACTATTTAAAGTGATTTCTTTCAGTTCCACAGTTATTATATCAGCTTTATGTTAAAAAAGAAAACGTCTAATTACTAATTGCCTTTGTTATTTTATCGATTTTAAAAATTGTGCTGTAATAGTTAAAAATCATAAGAGTATGATACCATATCAAAGATCTATTTTTTCGAATCTAACTTAGCAAAAATATTTTTATTGTAAGTATGAAAATTTAGAACAGTTAAATTCCTTTATGCCTGGGAACAATCAGACAAGCTGGATTTTTCTAGAAATAAAATGGCGTGTTCTTCGAAATCCATGTGTCTTTTGTGTTACGACTTCGATGTTCGTTCAATTTCCTATATCTCAATTATTTCGTATAACCATTTTTCTTCATAAAATTCAATAATACTTCTAAGAAACTATTACTACTCCAGTTCATAAAACTTGTTTACTTTTCTGTATTTAATGGTATGTTAAATACAGAATATATATCCTTTGGACATATAACATCGGTTAATACTCTACGCATGTTAATGTTTCTTCTGAACTTTTTCTAAATGAATTAGCAACAATGGAATGTGAGTTGAAACATATTATCAGGAATAAAGTTGTCCAAAACTATTTACGTCCACTGAAACTTTAAAATGTAATGTTTTCGATGATGTTTCTTGCTTTTATGACGGAAATACAACTGCCTAAATTTTATATAAGATTTCAATTCAGCCTGGGCATCATTGTGTGAAAATTATGGAGGATTTACATAAACAATGTATATTTTGGATAGACAGCGAAAGCTATCCGAATATAAAAAGAAAAAAAAATGCAAGAAAAAGAAATAAACCAGCAAAAAGGAAACTTGTAGGCTTTTATGAGATATAAAAATATGGTATTCTTCATACGAAGCAAAATTTTTACCAAATTTCACTCCGTTATCTCCAATAACAGTATGAAAATGGGATCTTAAAAACTGTTTTCTCAAAACTTGGATTTTTTAAAATCCATGCTATTTTTCTTTAATATCTATGAGCTCAATTTCTCAATGACACTTATGTTGTTATATTACGGACTTGAACTTAAAGATTTGAGGAATTTTTGAGAATTGTTTATTTTAGGCTCTGAAAATTTATGAAAGCCCTCATTTAAAATGGTTTACAATAAATAATGAATGATAACTTACTATAATTACTCACAAGGAGAGGGCACGACTAAGGAAATTCATTTCGGGTTGAGACTTGGTGTAATAGTAGTACTCCTTTAGGGTGTTCAATCCTTAATGTAATTCCGCCGAATGGCCAGTTAATTCGGAGAAAATTACCTTCGAAATTCATGCTTAGATTTTATATAATTAAGTTTAAATTTTCTCCACCGGCCCAGGGACTCCGCCCGCATTGAAGGCAGGCGATTTACCAATCGAGCCACTGGACCGGAGGAGGAAATTGAAACTTAATTGTATAAAAGCTAAGCATGAATTTCGACGGCTATTTTCTCCGAATTGACTAGCCATTCGACAGAATTACATTATGGATTGAACACCCTAAAGGAGTACTACTATTACACCAAGTCTGGACCCGAAATGAATTTCCTTAGTCGTTCCCTCTCCTTGTGAGATAGAAAATGGTCTCTTAAAGTACGTAAGATGCCTTATTCTAATAGGCTTACAATTTTCATAATTCTATTTTCACCATTTTTGAGAAAAAGATACATAAATTCGGTAAATTTTATATGGCATATGTATTTCTTTCCCGGTACTCTTCAGGCTAACAACATTAGAACGATATGAAATTAGAATAAAATTTCCAATAAATTGGTTAAACATATGCCCTAATAGTAAAAAAATAATGTTCTTTTCATCTGTTAAATATGTCAAGTATTCGAAAAGGATTGCAATTTAAATATGTATCGTAAGAAAACAAAATTATTTGACAATAATAGAGGAATAACTAAGAACACACTAATGTAAAATAAAATACTTATAAGTTACTAGATTTATTTGTATCATCTATAGTAATATTTTATTAATACTTCAAGGAAATAAACAACGAATATCTTTATTCATTTCTTCACTTTTATTAGTTGATCCATTTTGGTTAAAGTGTACTAAGCTTTCATTGCTCCAAGTTGAAGCTTGATAAAAAAAATTAGTATATTTAAATATTTTTTTCTTTATTTTGAACCCATTTTTTAATTGACTATTTAAATTACACAGTAGTTATAAATATTGTTTAGGTAGAAAATTATCTTCCATATTATTATCGTCTGCTTAATATAATATATATTTCATGTAACTCTTAATTTATCCGGTTATTTAATTTATTAGCTGATGTATAATCGTCTGTTGTTAAAGTTATGCTGTTTAAGTTGGCATCATTTATAATTATTCTAAATATGTTCGTTCAATCGGAAAAAGAATTGCTATGCATAACTAACGCTGGCTGAACTACTAAGTATTTAATTTTCATATATTTTAGAGGTATTATCATTCATCAAGAAATCCTTTGGGTTATTTGAGTTATATTATAAGAATTATAAAGGTTTCTATGAAATAAATTTTGGCTGCAACTATTCGCAATGTAAACCTCTGGCAACATCTTTTGATTCGGCAAAATTGGTCATCGTATAATACGTAAGTACCTCAAGTTTTTATCCTCATATATGTTATGTTGTCTAAGATTATCAACCTGAAATATTGATATTACTATTAAAGCTATTTTATTATTTTTCACTTTATTTCGCTTGCACATTATTTTATTATTTAGTTATTTCAACACACATTTTTTGTCATACATTATTTAACTATTTTGATATTTAATAAACCCTTCAAATATTTTAAAGACATTTGACTATTTCTGTTATTAAATTATCAGATTAAGGAATTTTTTTACATATCGGTTAGTTATTTGAAAATCTTTTAATTTTTCTATCTAATATTTTAAGAATAATATCTTTTTAATACAATACCATTGGGTCATATCAGCTTTGATGTTTAATTACCATTTAGTCACCTCGTATTTAAATTAATGTTAAATTATTTCTTGACTACGTCTATTTTTACGACAGTCCAATGTGAAACTCTAGCGAATGTGTCTACGTTAAAAACCTTAGCTTCATTGTACTTCAAACAAATTTTAAAATTACGTTTATATTTAAAATTACTTAAAATAAAACATTCTCATTTCGATGTTCAAATTATAATAGAGTTTTGAGAGTAAAAGTAAAAAAGACTTAAAAACAAGAAGCGTATTTTCCATTATAAATGATATTAATTTCCTTCTATTATTTGACTATTTATATTATTAATTGGCTAATTTTGTTTTGTGGCTCAGAAAGTTGAAATAAATAGGAATACAATAAGAACAACAATAATTTTCATTTTCCTAATAAATATAGTCTAATTATTATTCAAAAAAAAATTTCTAACTTTAATTATTAATGTAATTAATTGTAATATAATAATTTTAACACTTCTGAACACAATTCTTTCCAATGGTAAAATAAAAGATGTAAATATGCTTAAATTGGAAGAAAAAATCCATGAAATAAAATTAGTATCAAAACATGTTTGAGGTAATCAAATATTCCTGTTCAAATATCCTAGACATTTTAAAAATTCCTTGAATTTCAGTAATATTAAACATTAGTTTTTTAATAGTATTTCATTAGAAATACATTATTATTTTTTTAAGAGTAAAACTCGGATGTATCAATTTTTGTACAATGAAAAAATATTTGGATGACACACACACACAAATATTATGTACTTTAAAAATTATATTTTTCCTTGTATCAAAAAGTATGAACAATTTTAATCTTAAATAGTGCTTAAAATTTTTTAAAATAAACATGCGCATAAAATTCAACAAATAAACATTAAAATTTATTTAAGTATTCTGACAAAATAAAATTTTTAAAAAAAGCGAAAAAAAAAACCCTTTTTTTAGGTGAAATTTACGAGTTTTAAGCATAGAAAGAACAAGAAAATAATTTTGACAAATCTAAATGTATTAATTTTAAGCAACTAAGACAGATATTGTTAAGTATATTATTAATTTGTGTACTTACACTTAAATTTCTTTAGATTTTTAAAGACGAAGTCTGCTCTTGTTTAATTTTCAGAATGTTTAACATAACTGCACCTTTTTTTTAAAAAAAAAAATATCAATTTTTGCAGTGTATACAATATCCACAAAATATATCAAAGCTTTACACTGAAACTCTATTAAAAATGCAGACGATATTTTATGATTAAGAACTGTTCTCATTTCATTTACCTGCAGGTGTCCTGGCAACAGCTGTTTTTGCATTACTTAATGTAGAAGAATGACACATGCAGATTTTTGATGTTTTTTAACAATTTTTCCTCTCGGGTCTTCGGTGTACCTTAGAATGCAATGCAATTGAGATTTATTTTTTCTTCAGGAATTATATGTGTTTGACTTTACAAAATATTTTTCAAAACATTTCGCATATTTCATAGAAAAAATTATTTCCTCTCTCAAATTCCTTTTCCCTTTCGAATGATATTTGTTTTTTATACGTCAAAGTTGATATAAATTTATATTTTTATAACTTAACTGTTCCCAACCACCAGTTTTGCTGGATATTTCATGATGTTGTATAACTATATACTGAGGGGGGGTGGGGTGATTTCAGTCGTCTTTACGTGGTGCCTCCTGTTTACACTAAACGACTGATAACTCATCGCCTTAAACTAATCCTCATTGAGGAAGAAGTAACGTTTAAGAATAGGTGATAAGCGTAAAATTTTTTGAATATATAAGAAATGATTTGTACTACAATGAAACAAAAAGCCTTTCTTAAGATTAGATCTAAACCAGTTTTTAAGATTTCTTTCTGAAATGCTGGTGGCTTTACAAACGTCAAATTTACTGATACACCTGACCTCACCGGGCAATTGGCTCGCGAAGCGAGCCTCCATCCCATCCCAGAATGTCTTTTGGTTCATGACGAAAGTTGCAGTCCTGTGTTGACAAGAAGCTACCTGATTGGTGGAACGAACGTGGAAAGGGGAAGTGGCTAAGTGGTGCTTGTAGATAGAATCTAAGTGGGGAAAAATGAATCCTTAAGCTGAGATGAGTGCCTGCGTTGTTATAAAAATTAAGTGTGAAAATCTTGTGCCTGCGTGAGTACAGTGTATAATTTAAAATTTTAGGGACAAGTTTTAATATTTAGTTTAAAGGAAGAAAACTTAGTAATTCAGAAAATCATTTGCCACCGGCAAATGAAGAAATTTAACATTAGGAGGGAGGGTTGTATGAGTCCAGGAGACTATTCCTTGGTCTCTTAGTATTATCAAGGGGTACATAGTTTTCCAAATTAATGATATTAATATTGTTCGTAAGTGGTAAGGAATCAAAAAATTAATTAATGTAATTTTTAAAGGTGAAAATTTTAACAGATCTATGAATATCTGAGTTTCTAGTGTACTTGTTTGCATGTACAATATTTGCATGTTAATATTTTATTTTGAGAGATTTCGAAAAGTTTAACATCACTATTTGCTGAAAATCCCCCACGCAGGACACACGTAACTCGTAATGAGCCGCAAAACAGTGGTGTAGAGAAGTACTATGTTTTCTACTGACAATGAGGAAATTCCAGCAAATTAGAGTGTATATTAATCTTAAAGCATTCCTGAATTTATCACTCGCAAGTAATATGTGTTGTTTCCAAGTGAATTTTTCTATCAAGTTTAAGTCCTAAATATTTTGCACTCAAAGACCATTGGAGTGGTGTGGAGTATAGCATTGGTGGTGTTGCGGGTTTCCTTTTTGTGGTGAAAAGGACCGCTATCGTTTTGTCAATGTTAATTTTGATTTTCCAGGTGTTGAAATAAATTTCTAAAAGTATTAAATGTTTGTTGAGTGCTGATGTAATTGTATGCGAGTATGGTGGTTTTATCGGCTTACATATTAAGACTTGTCTGGGGGTGGGCAGAAATTCACTGAATTGAAGACTATTATTTTAAATAATGATTAAGACGTAATAAAGAATTGTTGAGGGTGGTGCTGCCGCAGATAATGAGAAATATTTTAATTTAACTGGTTACCAGAAATTTGTGCTAAAACGCTCAAGACAAATTGCTTCTGTTAAACTTTTCCTACAGGCAAAATTAATTGTCTCCCTCCTGGTGACTACTGTGATGATAAATAAGAATTTATACAAACTCAGATTTGGAGACAAGATACACGAATTAGGGTATTCTTCTAGTATAATCCTCCAAATAATAAGCCTGACTTTGATAGCATTCTGCTTAATTGATATAGCAAATCTGTTATCCTTGGAGATTTTAATGCACCATTAACTCGTTGGGGTTATATGGTGACAATCTCTGTATTGGTAGTATAGTTGGAAATCTTATTGATTCAAATCCTCTATGGATTTTATTGAAAATGAAGAAAATTCTGCAACATTCTTGTCCTTCAGTGGAAGTGTCTTTCATCCCGATTTACCTTTGACACACCCAACTTTGTCAGATAAATTCCAACTTAAGCCAATTGATAGTCCAGGAAGTGCTGGAAATAAAATTCTACTTTCTAATATTATAAAATATGGACTTCCTTATAGGAAGACTAGACTAACATACTGGAACCTCAAAAAGAGCAAATTGAACTAAATTTAAAAATCTAACTAACGAAATTATGACCAATTCTTTGGTTATGCAAATTTTAAGCATACTTCGCGCGAATCTTTTTACACTCCCTGTAAAGAAATGTGCCTCTCTTTGTATCCCAAGGGGACAGCAAAAGAAGTATACCCCTTTTTGGAATGAAAATATACGAAAGGAAAACAGAGATGAAGCACGAGAGAATGTTTGCAACTGCGGACTTAGTGAGGACTGCATAGCTTTGCGTAAAGCACAGGCTATTTTAAAAAGATCAATTATTGAAGCTAAGCGTTCTTCACATAAAAATTTCCTGGAAAAATTGGACTTAAGAAGAGATGGTATTAAGACTCATAAATTTTTGTTCCAGTTGAACAGTAAAAGAATTATAAGAAATAAACCTATAAAGAAAGGGGTTCTACAGAACTTACTACTGATAAAGACATCTTAAATGCCTTTTGCCGGCACTATGCAAGGGTAAGCAACTTCATACCTGATATTAATCCTTTAACTGTCAAGTTATTTTGATGATTTGGATACACAAATTGTCAATTTTTTTTGAACCAAAGAACTTATAACCTCTAACGTTTGAAGTCTTCAGCAAAGTGCTGCCATCTATTGAATTGAGCGCACATTAACTTTTCCCGAGAATCAGTCGGGTTTGACAAGGAGATGAAGCCGAAATAAACGTCTTCCGATATATATTCGGGTAAAACAATACGATGTACTCAAAAAAAAAATTACCCCGAGTAATACTCGGGCGTGACATTTTCGAACACCAATGCTGTGCCCGAGATTATCTTGGGCATAACAGTTAAAAGGTTAAAATATTGAAAAGTCATCTGGAATCACAACAGAGCAATAATTCATCAGATTTTAAACAACTTTTTAGTGAGGACTTCAGTTTAGAGGACTTAAGGAATGGCATTATATATAGTACCTTGGTGGAGGGCAAGAGTGTAGTCTGATAAATCTTACCCTAGTTTATTATAAATCTAGGAGATTCTGCTAAAATGACTTTGTTGTGCATTGGGGGGGGGGAGGCATTTACTAACTAGAATAGGAAAAATGGCTTGCCAAGTGCTTGGAGAAAAGCTATAATTGTACTAATTCTCAAACCTATACTTATTAAATACACACTTATTAAAAATTTCTAAAAGTACAATATATGTTCATTTGAAAAAGATTATGTACGCAAACTGCTATACTGTACTTTAACACCATAGAATACGCTTACCTGGATTTCTGCATTCAATACTTTTCCAAAAAATAAAAGGAAGATGCTCCTTTTTTTAAGTAACTCCTTATTACCAATGCAAAACAAATATTAAACAATAATGTTATAAGAAAAATTCGTGATATAATTCAAAGGAATCTCTCCAAGTAACATCTAGAAGGGATACATATCGCCCGCGCCAGGGGAGGGGGAGGGGTTGGGCATAGCGGGACGGCAAAGGAAATATTTATTGTGTATTTTTTCAACAAATCAGAATATAAATTCGGAAAAATACTCTTCAAACTAACAAATTTGAACGCAAAAATAAAAAATAAGCTACTAATCGACGAGGTATTTTTTTTCCAACATAACAATGCTCGATCCTGCATTGTGATGAATTTTACTTGACGACTTTTGAATGTTGCTGGGAAGATTTTGTCACTCCTATAGTCAACACACCTGGTCCCTTAGAGTTTTACCATCTGAGCTCACCTCAAAATTCAACGAATAGCCAAAAATTCATTTCTTTGGGAACTCTAAAATATAGTCTCTTGATAACTTCTTACGCAATACGCCTGCTGGTTTTTATAAGAAAGAGGATATTTCCAGCTGCCAGAAAGATTTCGAAAAGTCATAGAACAAAACAGTACTCTCTCTTATGTGTAATATTTCTTTGAACGTTTTCCATTGTTTGATGAGAAGTCGTTTCCAGGTATAAAACATGGCGGGAATTGGGCATGCATTGATATGTTAAAATACGTTTCTATCATTACAAGAAGACAATCGTAAGCAAATAGGGGAAAATACAGAATTAGAGGGCGGAATCGAACTACTCTGACACCCGCTAGATACGAGTTTGCAGCCCGCACACCGAACCAACGGTGCGTCATCTCTATACTTGCTTTGATTTATAACATCACTGCAATAGAAGTTTAAATATAGTGGTAAGTTGCACGATTAAAAGCTTGATTTTTCAACTACTAATTTTTCTTATGCTCTGTATGAAAAGTATCCCCAGTTGCAATATGAAAAAAATAGTTAGTCAAGAAGATGCAAGGTTTTTTACTTTGATGAATTGAATAAACAATATCTCTTTAATTAATTATACTTTACGAAAATTACATTATATCTGCATAGAGCAACGTTCACATTTTCTTAAAAACTGAACATATATGGTTCCTAAAAGAATGTCAAAAGATAAAACACATTCGAATTAGATTTATAAACTACCCTTTTGATTTTTTGTGGTACTCGCATGACTAATAACGATAAATGTAAGAGGAATATAAAAATATCTGTAAATATACCTTGATCTTAATGAAATTTTAAAAAAAATAAAAGGAAATGGAACATAATGTTATTTATTCATTGCATCTTGAAAAACAATGCATGTTGTTGTCTCATTGTATAATTCGAGTAAAATATCAAAGAATTTATACTTTTTATAAATTCTTATTTTTTTCTTTATACGAACATAATTTATCAACAGCTATAGGGCCTAATGCAATTGCAACATTCATAAACAATTTTTCTTTTTATCTTCATTTAGTTTCTACTATTTTTTATTTTCACTGAACATATATATATATATATGTTAGGGTTCATGTGTGCCACTAGATGGCGCTATTTAAATTAAAAGGTGTGTATTATTGTTTACCCGAGAGAATGTAAGAACAAAGAATTGAAGGAGGCTGTATGGGCCAGTCGCTCTGTTAACAATATTTTTTTATCTATATATTATTTGAACAAACCATTTGAAAAGAAATCAACAACACAGATATATATTAAAAAACCCAATTTCACTTATTGTGTGTTTACAATATTTTTTCATAAAATTATAACTGTTTTAAATTCTATTTTATTTGGTGTTATTAAGACCATAAATATACATCCACAAAAACAAATATAAATTTCTGCCTCGGTATAAGTTGAGAAAAAAAATACAAAAGTACTAAGATAGCAAACTTATTTACGGAAATGTTTGAAGGGCTTATTTCCATGTTACAAACACGTGCAATGAAACTCTGTACAGATAAATATATATTTTTTATCGATACGGCCACACACACCTTCTCACAAAGGAAGTGTCTCTTGAAACGTACAGAATTTAGATAAGTTGAATGGTTGATGGAGTGCCTGTGCTTCCCGCAGGGAAGCTTAAACTCCTGTCATGGAAAAATGGACAGTGAACATTGGTTGGCTTTACCTTAGCCCTTTGCTGCTTTAAAATAATTATAGTTAGAGATGAAATTAAAAGTTAAAATTAAAATTTTACATGATAATAAAATTGCTTGAAAATTTAAGAACCATTAGTGTGTCGAAAATGAGTGAGGTTACTTTTAATTATTTAGTGTAATTGTTTGTGAATGTGCAGGAAAAACAACTGTGCCGAACGGAGACCGAGCTAGCGCTGTCGGCTTGAAAATCCAGAATGGTGAGGGGAAAAAACGAGTGACGCGAAGTCGCTTCGTCGAAATCAGCTCTAACAGAATTTAGATCAGCGCTGTCACTCATAAAATATCGAAAATTTAAAAAAATGTAGTGGTGTTTTTAGAAATACAAAATTACATCCTTTAGCAATAAGGAAACTAACATAATATGTTGATATAATACATATGCATATTATTTTTTTTCATAGAAAAAATACATTTTCTTTATTATTCCACTTATTTGCAAAGTTCTTGAACTTTCTCATGTTCTAAAAGAACATAACTTTTGAAAAGGTGTTACAATCAGATTTCTGATAAAGATGATCACTCATTTTCTGGGGGACTGAACTCGATTGAGTCGCTTCCACAGTTACACGATATCTGCATTTTTTCGGATAGTAGAAGTGCCATCCAGCACTTGGCCAATTGGCATAACGTGAAGGATCGCACAGGTACAGACATCCTCAAGATGCTAAAGCGACTTTCCCTTTCTCATCATATCCACTTACAGTGGATCCCGTCCCATATCAGCATTGCTGGAAACGAAATTGCGGACAGCTTAGCCAGGGCTGGTGCTGGCGAAACTACAACGCCTGCCACTCCTCTTACTTATTTGGAACTATTTTCAAAATATAAAGCAAAGAATAAAGCCATTTGGATGATCCCACCCTTGGTATCAGAGCAAATGCCCTGTCGGCTCCTTGATTCAGGGCAGCAGTAGACGAGATCAAACTGCGCCTACTCGTTACCTTAGTGTTCATCTGATGTCAATGACTTTTGTCGATGGCATTAAACACTTCGAAATTTGCACTAAGTGTCCTGTTCAGGCCTCCCCTGGCCACATTTTATCTTGTTTGGGGCTTACCAGGCAGGACTTGGTTCAAGATCCCCCTATTGGTTTTGGACTTCTTCAGGGTGAATGGACTCATGGACCTGATCTAGCTCTGCTGATCTCGGGGATAAGAAACAACAACAACACTCATTTTCATTTAAATGTCTCTAGAAAGGAGTTTAAAAGAAAAACAACGAACGCAACGAATTCTTTGGCAGTATATCTGCTGGTTTTTATAAAAAATGAATTTTCCAGCAGTCAATCAATCGATGGCAAAACATTTCATATGCAATGATAAACAAAATGATGTTTATATGTAATATATCGTTCGTAATTTTAAATTGTTTGATGACAAGTCATTTCCAAGAATACAAATTGGTAGGAAATGAGCGTGCGTGATATGTTAAAAATGTATTTTAAAACTCATTATATTAGAAAATAAAAGTAAAACAATGAATGGGATAAAACTTGCCCAGAAGGCCAGCCCTCTTAAAATTACATATGTGTCAGCAATAATCATGCACATAGGTAAACAAAATGCCTTTTATTAAAAAAAAACATGCATTAAATAAGGTTTTCTTAGAAGTTTTAATATCTTTTTGGAGGAAATATCATTTGAGCACATCTGTACTCAATAGTGAAATTTGAAACTTTATCTAAATTTTACAAATAGAACAACAAGTACAATTAGTTTAATGTCTGTTTTGCATTCAATAGAGAACACGTGATTGTCTTTATCACTTGAACGTCACTAAATGAGATAATTTGGCTTATGAACCCCGTCTTTTTGTGGCGCTTATAAGCTGATTATCGTAAATATAAATGTTTGGACATTTTCTTTATTTTCATGAAATTGTAAAATAGTAGAAAAGAAAATTGTTTCGGATAAAAATACATTTTAAAGACATTTTTAACCTAACTGTATGAAACGATTGATTGATTAATGAAAATCGGAAATCTATTTTATTATTTTGGATTCTTACAAACTAACTATTGTTAAAAAATAATGAAAGTTTTTTTTTAACTTAGCATCAGAATATCTCTTTATTTTCATTGCTTTAAATTAATATGTTTTAAAATTGAAGCAGCATTTTATTTTATGAGTCATTTTGATCTAAATTTAAAAATAAATCTCATATCTGGGGGGAGGGAAAATAATTTTACACTAAAAAAAGCCACTGCAACGCCGGGCTATAGAGAGAGAAAAAAAAAGTGTCTGACAATGGAAGGACGTGGAAGGAATTTCGGAAAAGGGAATTGTAATGACGTTAATATAATAATCACACACACCAGGAAGTGCTGCCTGCGAAAGGGGAAGGAAAATTTCCATGACAATATGTTATGCATTCCAAAATGTTCGTGCAATACCGGGGGTACATGGAGGGAAACGAAACCTGTATGACAAGGAAAATAAGAGGAGCAAATTTCGAAAAAGGAAATTTTAATAACATAATTATAGAAATCACTCACATGACGGGCGTACACACAGAAAATGGCATGAGGGAAAGAGGAAATCCCCCTGGAGATTAAGTTATATACACTCGGTAAAAGTCCGTGCTACGCCAGGCTAGAGAGTCAAAAAGGGAATTTTAATGGCATATTAATATAGAAATCACACCTAACCCAGGACGTGCTGATATTGAGAAGGAAATACTTATAAAAGTAGAGAAAGCCTGTGTAACTTCGAGCCATGCAGCTAGTTTCAAATAAAATTTACAATCTTTATAATTTACATTATTTACCTTTTTCTGTTAGAGTACGTAGCCGTGAACTGATGGTCGGCAATGTTGCATTCAAGCAACATGTTGCAGTACTCATTCCACATACAATACACACTTTCCTTTTGTAGTGGAGCTGATGCATGCTTCATCTATGTTTAAGGGCGATTTCACAAGAGCAATTTTGTGCCAGTCAACTCATTTTCTGTTATCACTACTTTAGTGTGAATAGGGAACAGAATTCATTTTACATACAGACACAAAATTGACTGAAAGGGGAATGGCGGACTCTTATAGGTACACTGAAATAGTAACAAAAAAAGTTTTTTCAGTGTTTCAATACACAAGTAGCCGTGTGTAAAAAGCAATAAAATAGCTAGTATTGAGTGGGCAATGTATCGAAATTCCTTGGGGTTTTTTTCAAGAGGCCCCTTAACATTTTGCGATTTTTACTTACATGTTTTGGGGCCTTCAAAAATTGGAGGGGGAGGGGAAGTATCATTGATACGGTGGTAGCTCCCCCATCTTCTTTTATTTGAATCAACTAGTGAGGAGAACATGGATCTCGAGTGATAGAAGGAGTGGCATAATAGGAAATGTGAGTTGAGTACGTGTGAGAAGATCATGTTATTTTTACTCAATACTACCTCCGACTGTAGGCTTCTGCTGAATGCGGCACAAGTTGACGTATGAAATGGACCTAGTGGCCGCAGTAGTCTCGTGATCAAGGTGACGGACTCGTGGCTGGAGCGTCATGAGTTCTATTCTCGTGCCGCTGATGAACCGCTGCGCAGAAGAAGCCAATGCACGCTAAATATATTGATTTCAAACGTCCTCCCGTTGGTGTGATGTGGAAGTTAGGAGACGGAGTGACACTAAGGTGTCATCCACGTCACTTGACCATGGTTCAAGATTACGAGATTTGTCCACAACAGCCCTCGGTGACTTATGTAGTTCGGCGTTAAAATAGCTCTCTCAGAAAAGGGCTCTAAGAACGTCAGAATGGTATGAAAATTTGGAGAATCAGGTTCTAGCTCAAGTGTTGTTTTCGTTCTTTCATCTTGGTAAAAAAAAATACATAATGAACCGTAGTCTTTCTGTTTCTTCAAAGGACGATGTTAATAACGACGTTCGCAATCTGCCTCTTTTTTAACACCCATAAAAAAGCTTCACTTGTAGGTAACGGAATATTTGAACTCAATTTTTACAAACTTTAAAAGGTCAGAATTTTGCTCACTTGTCCAAGACCGATGACAATACAATTATTTAGGAGCTTTGTTCCATTGTCCTGATTAGGATCATCAATTTCCCATTTTCAGATCCCAACCCTCATCTGGAGACTAATTCCATATTTGGCGACTAAAAGATTAAGTTACAATTTAGTTGTATTAACTATAAAACAGTGTTTTTATAGTTTTTTTTAAACTGTAATTTATTATTTTCGCTGAATATATTAAAAAAAATAATAAAAACCTTTACTCTAACTAACCAAATTTCTCCTATTGTGGTGAATGTTTCAAACATTTTTGTTCATAAAATTGTACCATATTTAGATTGCATTTTAATATAGGTGTTATAAGACCATAAGTAAACATACTCCACAATATATATATATATATATATATTAACAGTAGTATCTGGCTCGATATAAGGAGAAAAAATACAAAAAGATTGATAGCGCAATGCCAATAACGAATTTTTATTCATTTGTTTCTTTACGGAAATATTTGAAAGGCTTACAAACCCATTTAACAAAATGCTCAAAAGATATATAAATATTTCTGATTTACGTATTAACGACACCTTCCCACAAAAGAGAAAGTGTTTCTTGAAGTGTGAAACAAGTTACATTAAGCTATACACAACATATAAAACACGATATCAAGTATTTAAAATTTTAAAAAATGCTGTGGTGCTGATAGAAATACAAAGCTATATCCTACACCATTGAGGAAACTAACATAAAATTCTGTTATCATGTAGTATACGCATATTATTTCTTTCTTTTAAAAAAAACGCATTTTTCTTTATTATTTCCTTTATTTGCGAAGTTCTTGCATTTTTTCACGTTCTCCAAGAAAATAACTTTTAAACAAATTGATTTCTGATAAAGATGGTAACTTATTTTCAATTAAATGTTTCTGAAAATAAGTTGAGAAGTACCAGGTGTCCCAAAAGTGATCAATGATTTGAAAAATCAAATAAAAAAGACTGAAGGCGTTATAAATGTACGATTTGCTGCATTTTACTTTCGAATAACGCGGAATTTAATTTCACCCAGTTTCAAAATTATTTACAAAGTTGAGCAACGATGGCCCTTCTAGATGGCAAAACTCTTTTAGAAAATGTTTTATGTACGTTTCGTCAGAGACACATCAAGCTATCTGGTGTATCGTTTTAACCATTTTCTAAACACATCACAATGCCGAAGTGTCTAAAAAAACCGACGAATAACATTTTTTAACAGTTTTTCAAAGTCAGAAGCGCCATCTGTTTACAATATTTAAATTAATTTTTATATAAACTTGGTGAGAATAAATTCCCTGGTTACCAATTCGGAATGCAGCAAAGCATACTGTTGCCACTCATGTTATATTTCACACATTTCCTGTTGTCTTTTCTATTTATGTAACTTGTCATTGAGCTAGCGGAATTGGCAACGGAGGAAGAATTAGAATAAAAGCAGAATTTGATACATGTTTACGTTTTTTGATATAGTTCCCCGTACATAATTTAAATAAAATAGTATATAGATAAAAGATCGTCTTCATTCATAATACATACATTTCTATCGCTTTCCGTTTTTTTTTTTATTGATTTTTCATATCATAGTTCATTTTTGGAGCACCTGGTATGTATACCTGTTATTTTTGTTCTTAAAAAATGTATTTTTCTTTATTATTTCACTTATTTACAATGTTCTTGAACTTTCTCATGTCTTCCAAGAGAGTAATTTTTAAAATGATGTTACGATGTGATTTCTGATAGATGATGACTCAATTTCAATAAAATCTCTTTGGAAATGAGTTGGAAATTATCATGGATTGAGATAAAGCTTATGACGGGTCTCTCGAAAAGTTAACCTTAATGTAAATGTCTGAAGTAATATAAGGGTCTGTCAGGATCATTGGGACAAACTTTAAGAGAATGTCGAGGACATCACAAGGATTCAGATTTGCATAGAAACCCATAGTTAGAAACGCCTTCATTATGCACTAGGTGGCGTTGCTCACAAGAGCATTTAAGGAAGCAGACATGCAGTACCATAGTCGTTTGCTAAGGAGAGATACGTTGCTTTTCTTATGGTCACCAATGATGATTTCCCGCCTCTGCCGGCACGCAAGCTGCGTGACCCGGCCACCACAACTACTTCCATGGACACTGAGTTGCCACTCCCCACCTCCTCTGATGTTGCGAAGTGTGAACGCATGCTGACGATCCATGAGTCCATATTACTCCAACAAGACCAACTGCTTCTTCTTGAGCAAACCCTGATGAGAATCCGCACTGGAAGAATCCGGAAGACCCAACCTAATTATGACCAATTGACGAGGGAAGTCGACGACCTGACGAGAAAAATCAAGATCCTTAAGGGTGAGTTGGCTTTACTTGGTTCACACATGCCCTATCAATTACCAGTTTCATATTGGACTTAATACTCCTGAAATGATAAAGACCTTGGCTGACCTTGATAGTCAGCTTAAAACTAAATTAAGCAAAATTCTAGAAAGTAGTAGTGTAAAATTTATAAATAAAGAAACCGCCGAAGAGCAAATTAAATTAAAGAAAAACACCCGTACCGACGGTTTCACCTCCCCTACCAAAACTGCAAAAAAGGAGAAAGTTCTGCAAAATTACTCTGTTGGTGCTAGCTCACAGATCAAG
>BMAV01000181.1:344797-376963 GCA_019973955.1 Trichonephila inaurata madagascariensis
AGCATCGTCCTGTCACCAATTTCCTTACGGAAAAAGCGAACAGTACTTCCCCATCGAGCCGATCACCAACCGTCCGCAGAAAGTTGTAAAAGGCTTATCCACATCCAGTGATATCGAAGATATCAAAACAGAACTTACGGACCGGGGCTTTAATATTATTAAAGTTGCTCAGCTCACCAAAGCCAAGACAAAATTCAAGGTCCCTATCTTTTTAGTGAAGTTGAAAAAAAGCCCGATTCTCCAGACATTTTTAAGCTGGACAAGTGCTGTTACCTTACCATCAAAGTAGATACTTTTAACCGCCGCCCAGGTGCCACACAGTGCTATAACTGCAACCTTTTCCATCACTCTTCAAAAAATTGCAGTATGAAAACCCGCTGTCTAAACCCCATAAAACGGACGATTGTCCCATCAAAACTAAAATCGAAAACCCAGTATGCATAAATTGCAAGGAAAAAGGCCACCTGGCGAATTCGCACCGCTGTGCCAAGTTTCCGAAATCAAAATCTAAAAAATGACAAACGTACCAAGATAGAAACAATAGTAAATTTGAAAATATCTTCAGTACAAACTCCGCAAAAATTCAAAAAGATATCTCATTTACAAATACCTTAAAAGGTCACCAAAAGATGGCACCTACTCCTGAGCCGGCCAATTCTACGCCCGACGGCCCCCCCCCATCCCCAAGGAGAAGAAAAGACAGGTCTCAAACGAAACAGAAAACGAATCCTTCGGATTCATGGATGCAATTATTGAACTTAAAAAGTTCTTCACTGACTACCCCTCTCTACTAGATTTGGGTAGACAGCTCAAAAATGCCCAAGGCAATGAAAGAATCGATATTTTCTACCACCACCTGATTAATTTAAACTAAAGACAAGCTACTTCGGGATAAAATCTTTTCTCGCGAATTCTTACTTCTAACCCCACCCCTAGGAGAGTTGCTGCCTCCCGATTGGTCGGGAGTGCCGCTCTTAAAGTTCACTATTGCAACGATCGCTTCCAGCCCCTCGACCACACTGGTATGTATTTCTATTTCTACTGGCAATTTTTTAATTATTATCTTAATTACTTTTAAAATTAAAAAGAGCACACAAACCAAGTTTTAAAGTCACTACCCAAATTATGCACGATAGGAGATCAAGACCTCTTTTGGTGATCAGGTGCTCCGACAAAATTCTTCAACATCCTGAGCTGTCATTTTCCGGAAAGAAGTACGAAATGTTTTAGGAACACCGAGCTGGCAGATATACTCCTGATTTCCGGATTGGCAGAAGGAAATGTGCAACTAACAGAAAGATTGTATCGTGAAATGTACCCACAGCGAGATGCACTGGACCATCTGATGCTTTCTAATTTGTATCGCAATTTGTGTAAATATCGATCATTACGAGGTAATAGGTACAGTGAGGGTGGACCACGAGTGACTCCAACTCCCAACATGGTACTCGGATTCCTTAGAACGGTATCCAACACATTTTGTTCCATGCATGGAACAAAATGTGTTGGATACTGTGGCCTGTTTTGGAATGCACAGCTGATCTTTGTCACTGCCATTTTTTCATAGACATTTTAGCATCAGTTTGAAAAAAATTTGAAAATCCTATGCTTTGAATAAATTTTGAACAATTTCTCTGTGCTGAATTTATAAATGTTTCGAATTTTTTAGTTTACTTTTATTACATGCACACAGTGGCGCACACAAGGGAAGGGGTTCCTGGGGATCCGGACCCCCCACCCAAAGTCCTTGATTTTTTTTCCGATTGACTATAATTCTAAGTATATAGTACGTAAAATTTAATTAAATATTTCTTATTAATGATTAATTTTATTTAATGCTAATTATTTATACAATAATTAGTTTTTTATTGTGTTTTGTGTTCCCGAAAATCGACAAAATCAAAAGGAGCCTGATACAAGAATGGTGAACTTTCGACTCCGGACCCTCCCTCCCCCCCTTTAAAAATTCCTGTGTGCGCTACTGCATGCACACAACATATTGGGAGCCACTTACACCTGAAGTTTCTCCTTCACCGTCTTGCTTACCTAAGGGGGAGGGAGGAATGAAAGCAGAACCAGAGACTTCCATAATATAACAATTATTTATTTAATCAAACACACTAACCTACAACAACTTATTCTCAAAGGGAATGTCAAGGGAGTGGCACGGAGAAAGCAATGACTACTAAGCAAATATGCGCAAGTAACTTATTTAACTCAACCTAATCTATCGTTGATTCCCAACCTTGAATCTACTAATTCAATACAGTGGCCAAACACCACTTCTAATTTTAACATGCAAAAGTCTAAAAATTTCAATCTCACCTGCGTAGCGATTATAGAAGCTTTTAGCTCTTTCTACTATAATTACAAAATTCTGACTTTATATAGTCGTACTAATCTGAATATCAAGGTTTCTTCTTGAGAAGGGTGGCTGTGAATTAAACGCGAATGCTAGCCCAAAAATTCCCGAAGAGGATTAGTTAGTAGACGCGTATAGATTCGTCACAATATTTTTATAATGATTATTTCCAAAATCTACACTTCAAAACAAAAATAAAGAAAATTGAAACTGTGTAATTAAAAATGTTATCAAAAAGTATCACCAGGTTTCATTTTGTACATGCTTGACTATTTTTCACACATATATGATGTTAAATAAATGAACAATATATTAAAATAGTTGTTTATGACTAAAAGTGTTCATAGTTTTTAAGCAAATTTAATAGTGTTTTTAATTACTTGCAAATATTCTCCTTCTCTCAAATTTTTATCGTTTTTTATAATGGGCTTGTTACTATATTTGAATTGAGTTAATTTATAATGTAAAATTTATTATTTGATTTATTTAGTTGAAATAATTAAATAAATTATATAAAGGAATATATTCTGATTTCCCCAAAACAAAGAAAACTGTTGTTAGTGATTCGAATAATATGTAACTGTTATAATTATGCATACTTTTCTGTAAAAACTTTGATTTTCTAAAGAGTTATTAACATTTTACGCAACCACTTTAAAAAAAAATTATTAACTGTTACTTTCCTTTTTCTAACAGAAGGAAGGCGGTTTATAAAATACGGTCGAGCCTCCATATTGCGAACTTCTATACTGAGAATTATTTTATATAGCGAACTTTTTCTTGGAGCCAAGAATATTTCACGATTTTCTTCTTAAAATAACTACCCAATAGCGAAGTGCATTTTCTGTGCAACGATTTTTTTTTCTCTTTATTTTTGAAGTATTTCTGGACATTTCAAGTTGTTTTCTCTTTTAGCACATTTTATTGTAGTAATAAATCTTGATCATATCAGGTGCCTAACTCACCAAAAGCAATAAAATTCTGAGCATTTCATCCAAGAAGTGCAACCTTTAACCCCCATTGTCTAATTCATTAGAAACATCTTCGAAATCCGCTTTTACCCTCAGTGGATTTGTCTCGTGTCCCCGTGTCCTTGAACTAGTCTCCGTTCATTTGTAGCGTTGATTAGTTGGACTGGTAACTTCGTTTCTAGTTGCTCGAAAATGTCAAAACGAAAGTGCTTGAGCATTAAGCAAAAAAAATTCTTCATGAAGTAGATAAAGGTGTCAAGAAAAAGGTTATTGCTTTAAAATTTGGTATTCCTCCAAACAGCTTATTAACTATTATAAAAAAATCGAGATAAGTTACAAAATTATGATTCATTGAATTCTTGTTCAAAACGTTTAAGAACATGTGTGTATGAAGATGTCGACTAAGCAGTTTTGAACTGAATACACACAATACGAGATAAAAATTTTCCAACCTCTGGACCTTTCGTAATAGAGAAAGCTCTTTAATTTACGAAGGCATTGGGATACGACCAATTTCTAGGTAGCAATAGATGGCTAGAAGAATTTAAGAAAAGACACAGAAAAATACACCTGACGGTATTTTTGGTGCATTTCAAAGATGTGCGTCGTCTTATGAAACAAATAATTTTTTCTAACAAAAAACACTTAAACAAAATTAACAGATTTTATGAGTGTATGATTGAATTTCTAGTTGTAAGAAATAAGGTATGTTTAAAATTACTTGTATGCTTTAAATTAGAAAATATTCTTAAATTCCTTAATTTTAATTTAGAATTATTTTCTTAATGTTGAAAATACTGTATATTCTTCAACATTCTTTTTTGTTTTCCTTGCATTTTTTCTTTCTTTCTGTTTTTTAATAAGCAAAATATACAGAATTAATAAATATTCCTTTACAAAATGTGCGAATAATTACTTTTTTCAATATACTGTGTTTATGAATTTAGAAAATTTGTTTTGTACTGTTTAAAAAGTATACTGTGAAAATGAATCTCTATGTAACGAATTTTCCATGTAATGAACTTTTTTCAGGATTTAGCCACTTCGTTAAGTACAGATCTAACTGTATATCTCTTCTAATTAATATCTATTTCTTCAGAGCAAGAATGTCAAATTCAAAGGCTAACTTGGGCCTAGCAAACAAGGTTTAACTTTAGGTGAGCCGCAAAAAGTCAACATTCATAGAAAGTTTGGTTTATTTCGAATAATACATTATAATAAACATGTATAAAAAAACAAGAAAAAAATTAATGTTTACGACCTGACACATGATATCTCTTCTCTTCTATTTCCTTTCCTGTTTTTTGGAAGATTTTTTTAAAAATTTTATTGTATATTATTGTGTGCCGTTTATTGTCCAGACCGCAAAAATGTCGAGGGACTACAAGTTTGACACCCCTGCCTTAGAGTTATATATCGTGCGAAGACTGAGCCTCGGTGATACCTACCTTTATGCGACAGTGGCATATCCCCTGGTCAGTGGCGTAACGGGGAATATTGGGGCCCCTCTGCTTCAGTCAGACTTTGTGAGTCTGACATTTTGTGAAACGAAAACCAGATTAAGATTCCTGGTAAAATTTCGAGTCAAATGTGTCACTTTGGTAACTTTCTGGGGTGAAAAATATTTAGTTATTTGCGAGAACACCCAGTCAAATTATCGGAAAACCGAAACGAATTTGAAAGATATGGAATGCAATAACTTTTGAACTACTTGGAATTTCGAAAAGCGCCATAACTTACTGGGAACGAAACCTACAGGCCGATTAAAAAAATTTTGGTGCTATTCGAACAGGGGTCTGTGCCCGCTAACACTATTATGCCTTCGCTTTTACTCTACGGTATTGCACTTTTGTAATGTATTTCTATGGGAAATTTAGGCCGCATCTATAAAAACACCGAAAAAAACCACTAAAAAAATTTTTTTAACATGCTTTTATAAGTTTCACTTGTATGCAATGGAATCTTGGACTCGATTTTTACTCACTTTAAAAGGTCAGATTGATTCGAAATTTTGTACACTTGCCGAGAATCTATGACAATACAATAGTTTCAAATTTTTTTTCCATTGTTCTGATTAAGATTGTCAAAAATAACGATTTTAAGGATTTACGGGATTTGGCGACTAATTCATTATATCGTCTCCAGATTTGGCGACTAATTGCATATAGCATTTCCAAATTTGGCGACTAATTCCATACACCATTTCCAAATTTGGCGACTCAAAGACCCTACCCCTTAAAAAGGTGCAACCCTAAAAATGAAAGCGCTTGTTATTTTTTCAAATGAAACAAACAAAAAAATTGTTCTTTATGTGAGAAAAGAAAAAAAAAGACTCGTGTATATAAACAAAAATGATTTATGTTCTAACTGCTAAATATCTTTTTATTTTGATAAAGTAATACCTTTAGAAGTGATGATAGGAATAACATTATAGCAATACTTTTAAAAGATGATAATACAACTGACATTTAATATTTCTTCTCACACACTTTTTTATTAGTTAGATAAATTCAACAAAGAATGAATGATAGTTTTAAAAACTAAAAAAACAGGCTTCTGTTGTAGATCGAACTACAAAATGAAAAATAAATTATAGTTTAAAAAATTTTTAAAAAACACGCTTTTATAGTGAATCGAACTAAAAAGTAAAAAAATAATTCTTAATATAAGAATAAAATGATTAACGAGAAAATTAATTTCTTTGTGGTAAAAGTGTGGAGTGTGCTTTGTACTACATTTTTACACTAACTCAGTATTTCGGAATAGAACTAGTAAGAAATTAAACAATTAATATAGAGTACGCCACTGCATTTCACTTTTCCGTGCGATTGACTCATTTTTTTTCCATCCGCCAATTCTCACCAAACTCTGTATACTTATGTAAAATTCAACTCTAATCCCCTCCCACGCAGTGTGGGGTTGCGGGGGTGTGCGTTACGCCACTGCCTCGGGCACCTGGGGTTTGAGAACTCTTAAGCCCGTATCTTGAGTTCTAAAACAGTTCGTGAAACTTAAATTTTTTATGCTTTGGGGAAAGAATCGTGGTAGAGCTTCCCTATTCTGTGTTCCTGGGTGGCTGACCTTTCGTGCTGGACGTGTTCCTGAGAGGTACGGAAGATGTCGTTCTTGGCATCCCAGAGATAAAACTGGATGCTGTAAGTCATACTCAGCAGCTGTTGGATATACCATTAGAATTTTTAAACTTTCGAGGGATTTGGGATATGCTTAAAATTAATTTGCTAATTTTAATGAAAGTTAGAGAATGAAAATAAATTAATAAATATCTATTATTTTCTCAGATTGGATTCTCTAGGAATCCGTACATAGATGCTGGAGAAAGTAATATATACAGGATGGTTCGCAACCAGTTTAGGACCTACCCATGAAACTTTAAAGTAGACAATACATAGTGTAATGTCCTAGCCTTATCAATGATGACTCTTGAATATTATTATAACTCTTGAATGGTTTATTTACTCGCAACGACATAGAACCCTCACATACCCCAGAAATTTGCACTTTTTACATGTTTCAGGTAAATACTAAATCTTCTGAGCTCGTTGGCAATTTTAGAGAGAAAAAAAATGGGCCAGGATGGCATTCAACGCATCTGCCTCCTGCAGATGCAAAGATTTTCACGCAAAACTCCTTGGTGGAGGTCACATATTTCTCTTCGAGAGATAGACACTGATTTATCTCTTCATAAAGCTCACTGGTGGAGTTTACCGTATTCACTCGTTGCGAGATAATCTCACCGGAATCCGAAAATCCACACTAAGTTCACTGATGGAGCTAAAAACCGCTCTTGTCAAGAGGTAATCACCGACTCCAAAAATCCACAATATGCTCGCTGGAGGAGCTAAAACGGCCTCTCTCGTCGAGAGGTAATCACCGAATGTCCCCTGGCGTGGCACTCGCGCAGGCGCAGTCCCTCGGATTAGTCCGCGTTGCTACTTAGAGTTTCAGAACGGGTCTACAGTTCTTTACAATAGCAATCAACTCAACCGACTGCCGCCTTTTGACTGAATGAGTAATGATGGCTTAGGGTGGTAGGTCCAGGACAATACATGGACGATGGTTATCATATGTAGCCAGTTGACGTATCGTCAGAAATACCCAGTTTTTCTGAGAATACAACAGGAAATAACATTTGATCGTTGAAATTATTCGAATTGTGATATTATTGAGGCCGAGTCGAGAATGAAACGAGGCCTTATTGTAGCCGAGGCCCTGGACTAGGCCCACGCCTTAAGACGTCCCTGCGTACAGATGGCATAATGGGTACTACTTTATATAAGGCTACACAGAGTGATGTCACTTTTGTCTTTCCATTTTGATGGGTAAAAAACTATCTTTATTTTTCTCAGTTTATTAATTTGAATTAAAATTTAAAATTTTGTACTTTTCTTCATGACATACCAAAGATAGTTTTAAAAAATATATTTTGATAAAAACTGATGCATTGTAAAATCCACTCCCCCTCCTACCCACACACACATATTTTGAGAAAAGGCAAAGTATATGTCTTTACTAATGTCCGTTACTGCGTGAATAAATTTATGATCAAAATGTTTTCCGACACTTTTTTGATCTCATGTCGTACTTATGTCCTTTCTTGCATTTTTTACTCTTTTTCGGACTTCCGATTGCTTCTGGACTGCAGTTGAACAATTCACAGAAACTGTACGATACTCCTTTCGTAGACCAATTACCTTTCTGTCGTTTCATTCGTCGATGGATAACTTTTTGTTCTGGCTCGTTTTTGTCAATAAGTTGTGCAGAACTCAGTGATTGCTGCTGCAAGCGACTTTGGCTGTTTGGATCATTTAAAGGTAAAGATAGAGTAAGATCTTGTAGCAGAAATAAGTATATCAACCATAAAAAGCATCCAGCCATCTTAATTAGGCTTCAGTTATCTAAAAGTATAAAAAATAATTATACAGGGTGTATCCATAATATACTCACAGATAAAAAAAATTAAACTGAAACCTATATTTCTACGAAGTAAGAGGAAATTACTTAAGCCAATATAATATTTAGTTTAGGGAACTACATTTATTTTAATTTTTGCGAATGACAGCAGGAAATCGTTTTTGCTTACAAACAATATGGCATCATGCAATGCAGCATTTCTATTTCATTTTCTATCATTTTCCATTTTCCTTGGGGTGCGCTCCCTAGGGGGACGTGATAACTCTACGAGAGGGGGGCGCGAGCATATTGAAAAGTCGAAAACAAAATATTATTTAAAAAAATATTTAATTTACTGAAGTTAAACAAATACAAAATACATTCTGACATAACAAAAAAAAAAATACGCATTCACACTGATATAATACACTTGTAAATGTATCAGTACTGTTCAATGAGTTTTATAATCAATTTACCAATACTAAATTAAGAACAAGTTTAATAATTACCAATGCCCCCATGGGCTTGCCATATATAAAAATTATATACAAAACTTAATTCTTATCTTGATAATTTATTCCGTTTATAATCAATCGCGAAACTGTTCGATCAAAAGTTACGCTATTCACTCCTCAATGCTATTGTTTTTCACGTAGGCACACGTATGTGATAAATTGGGGGGGGGGGGGGGAATAAATAAGTGAATCCTCTGAAATAAGTAAATCTTTCGCAAACACTGTCAAAGTTCTTTCATTGCATTCCAAAACTTTCGGAATAATTTTATGGATAGCAGTGCACATCGTATTTGGAAAGAAGTATATATACGTCCGGGGCAGTTAACGTTTTGGCTGAGGGAGACGTTTTTATACGCCTGTGGCACTTAAGAGGTTAATGTCGTATTGTAGCTTTAGCTTCAAAATATAGCATTATTGAATTCAATACATTGATATTGTATGAAGAGAGGGGGAAGGGGGGGCGCAATGAAAATTATGATTTAGTATTGGGTCACAAATATAGAAATTTTAAGAAGTATGGATGTGATGAAAAACCAATAAGCATTCTTAACTTTACAGTAATAATAATCTGTTTCATCTGAAAATAGTATTCAGTGACGAAGTCCGATTTCATGTTTCAGGGGAAGTTAATCGACGTAAGAAAACTCTTAATGTGTCAGGGAAATTGAGCAAGATGTTCTTCTTAATGTTAATACAGTAACTCACAAGAAAGTGATTGGTCCCTTCTTTTTCTCAATGTTATCAATTGATCCGAAATTTTACTGCGATAAGTTGAGATTGTTTATTGCAGCACAACCAGAAAAAAATGCAACCAAACACGTTTTTTCCTCCACTGGATGAAGCCCTGTGTCATTGTGTACTATACATTTGTGTTATTTCCTTTATAAAATATTTCCAGATCGTTGGTTCGAAAGAAATTGTTGGTAAAGAAGTACCAATTTCATGGCTTCCCTGAGACCTGGACGTCGTACCACTTGATTTCTTTTTCTGGGATACCTGTTATTTAATTATGTTTGCAGAGATTCATGGCATCGAAGAATAAAAATTTCGAATCATCATAGAAATAATTAATGTGACTGCGTAAGAGCTTAATAATGTGGGAAAACGAGAGGAAGAACGAGAACCGACTTGATATTCTCTTAGTAATTAATAGAGCTCGTGTTGAAGAGCATTAATTTAAAATTCCATCAGTTTTTCTCTTCTGTTAGGAGCGGCTAGGGATTGCAATTTCGGACCAAAAGTTCAATACCGGTATTCGGTATTTTTTAGATCTTAATACCGGGATTATAAAATTTTAGAAAAAGTACGAAAACGCAGGTGTTTCTTTGTTTTATATTTGCCAGTTTTATTAGAGAGTGTAAAGATCACAAAAAATAATTTGTAACTTGTTAAAAGTAAAGGAACATCTTATTTATTTAAATCATAAAAAAGTGTAAATATCGCTATTCAGTCTGTGATACTAGTACACATTTTTGAAATGCGATCTTAAAAAAACAATGCATCAATTGCACTGTCATTAAGCCTGGAACGTAATTTTGTGCAATAATTTCATCCAAATTATATTTTTTTCAAAATAAACTAAAATCCCTGATGGCTTGGGCTTAGAAAGTGTGCTAAAATTTGTATCTTCATCGCAATTAGATTCTTTCTTCTTTAACAATTTTCTATCATGTTTCGTTTTTAAATGTGAATGGAGTCAACGTTTGTACTTCCTCCATTCATTTTAATAACACTAGATCCTTTTTTACATTGTGCCACTATATTATTTTCATCATATAAATAATGAAACCAAACCGAAGTATTATCAACTGATTTTTATATGTTCTTTAAATTTATTCGCGTCCCCTCCATGTATTGTATAATAACAATGTATTGAATTCAATAATACTCTCTCTCTCTCTCTCTATGACGCTAAAACTACAAACAACTTTAACCTCTTAAGTGCGTCAGCGTATATAAATGCCTCGCTCAGCCAGTGCGTTAATTGTCCCGGACGTATTTATACGTTTTTCCGGAGTACGATCTTTTCCGTGAACTGCTATCCATAAAATTATTCCAACGGCTTTGAAGTGCAATAAAAGGACCTTGACAGTGATTGCGAAGAAGATTCAGAGGATTTGCTTTATTTTTATTCCTTTTCTACCCCTCTTTCAACACACCACATACACTCGCCTACGTGTTAAACGGTGTCATTGAGGAGCGAATCGCATAATTTTTAATCGGCATTTAAGGGATTAATTATAATCCTTACAAATTATCAAGATGAGTGTAAATTTTTGCATATAATTTTATATATAACAATCCCATGGGTCACTGGTAATTATTAAACTTGTTCTTAACTTAGTATTGTAAATTAATTATAAAATACAATGTGCACTACTGATACATTTATAATGAGTTTAAATGTACTCTTTATTTTTGTTCAAGCCGGAATATATTTTGTTTGGTTACTATTAGAAAATTAATAATATTTTTTTCAAATAATCTTTTGTCTTCGACTTTTTAATATGCTCGCGCCCCCCTCCTAGGATTATCACAGTCCCTGGGGGGCGCCCCACAGCTTGAGAAACACTGCTTTAAATCCTTACGTCATGGTTATGATGTCACACACGTGATCAGGGACCTGTTCGCGAATGAATCAATGGACGCAATACCGAAAGGATATCATCATTTAGAAAGATCGTAGTTTGGGATTTTTTCATCATAGTTTTTAAAAGATAAATATATACAGGGAAAAGGTTGGAGAACCACTTTTTTTTCAGAGTAAATATAATTTCAAGAGGAAAAATATATAGGAAAGAGATCCAGTTTCAAATTTAATATTATAATTATTGTCAAATATTTTAATTACATGTATTCGCTAATTACTAACATTAATAAGGGTCATGGCCATGAACTAATGGCCTGAGTTGTCAAGTGGTTCGAGTTCTGGTGCCATTCAAGACTCACTGTGTAGAAAAGTTAATGTGCATTGAAACTGGTCGAGATTCGAATTTCTCCCTTTATCACGGTGTGGAATTCTGGAGAGTGGAGTGCCATCCTCGTCACTTGACTGTAGCTCAAATTTGCGATGTTTTTGCCTATAACTTTCGTATCGCTTTAAAACGGACGTTATTAATGGAATTAAACCCAATTAGCTAATTTTATTAACGCATATTTTATATAATCCTGTATTTATAAGCTACATAATATCAATTCAATATATTTATAATAATAACTAGAGTAGGAACTCTCAACAATGTGTACTTAAGAGTGTTCTGCTTACAATAAAAATTAAAATTGATTACTAAGAATAGTAGATAAAATTTTGTGAAAAAGAAAATTGATAAAACGAAAAAGGATTTCTGTACCAATAACTGAAAATAAAAAAAGCATGAATTTTATAATATATAATTCAATTCTTGCAATAGTAAATATTTAAAACTGAATCAGAAAAATTTAACAATTTTATTGTATTACTGTACGATGAACATTGACTCATTAAAATAATGGATAGTAAAACAGAAATTTAAGAAAAAAATCATATTTCAGAGATATGAAATCATTTTTTTTTAAATATCAGTAATTTCTTAACTTCTATTATTGTCATACCAATACTTTTATGATTTGACATTAACAACAAGATGCAAAAAAATTTCATTAAAGTCTGACAGAAAGAAGTAAATGGTGACTCTAACCACATTGCTAATTTAAATGTGCGCTTCATATAATACCATATTCGGACCGTTTAGCCCAGGGATACTCAACCTTTTTTTCTGCTGGGCCGCATACATATGTCAGCTATTTCACGCGGGCCGCATTGAGAATAAATTGGGAAGGGATGGGGGGAGGGAATGCTTTAAGAACAAGATAACATTTGAAATTTAAAATGTGGAAAATTGATCAAAATATTAATACTCCTGTTTTGCTTTTCTTAATTATATTTTTTTTCATTTTTGTCACTAAAGCTAAATTAGAAGCATTTAAGAAACACTCTTTCACAATTTCTGTACCAGTAAACGATTTCATATGATTACCAATAATATAACAAACTTCATAGGATGTCTTTGTTACCGCTGTGATATTACCACTGACAAAACACTTTGCTGCTGTTGCAAAGATTATTCAAGAAAGCCTATTTATCACCTCTTGAAAGAGATCTTTGAGGAAAAGTGTCAATGTATGATTCCTCTTTGTTGATATTTTTTAAATGCAGCACTTTCGTGACAAATCAAATAATTACTGATCCACGTTTGTTTTTCACTAGAAAAAAGTCAACCTCCCAATCGTCTTGAAACGATATATTTTCTTCGAATATTTTTCTCTTGCAAGATATGAAAGATAGTTAAAAATTAGTTCCACCCATATAATTGTCGCTACTCCACTGTTGTCTATTATCATTAAGCGTAACCGTTCCAAATAGAAGAAGAGTATCAATTCGTACCAGTACGACACCGACAATAAAAAGCAAAATTGATGTATTTGATTTCTTGACAAAAAAATTTCCCCCCAAATATTTAATGCGTTCTTAAATAAGTAAATTTCTCAGAGAATTGGGCCATGGCCTAGCCACTTAAAAAGGCTCGGTGGGCCACATACGGCCCGCGGGCCGCAGGTTGCGTATCGCTTTTTTTAGCCCAAGGATGTAAAACCCAAAGGCTATTTGGGGCCAAACAAACAAGGTTTAACTTAAGGTGGCCCGCAAAAAAATCAATATTTATAGATACGTAAGCTAATTTCGAATAATATATTATAATAAACATAAATAAAAGAACAAGTAAAATTTAATGTTTACGTCCTCATACTTGACATCTCTTCTCTGTTACTATCCTTCCTATTTCAGGAGAAATTTTGATATTTTATTATATATTATTATGTGATGACATGCTGACAGGGCCACAAAAGTGTTCGTTGTGGGCCGTGAGTTTGACACTCCTGGTTTAGCATAACACTTCAACCATTTATTTTTTGTTTTTTCATATTTTTCGAGTTTCTGCATGCGAATTTATTCTTTTGGTATGGACACCAATTTCTATTGTATAAAGGTATTTTTTAGATCAGTATTAACTTATGCATGTGAAACTTCGTCCATGTCTCAAACAGATGAGAACATGATAAGTATCTACGAATGGAAGATTTTCAGATTTATTCTTGGAGGAATACAGGAAAATGGAACGCGGCGAAGAAGATCAAATTTTGATTTCTATCACTCATACAAAGAATCTGACATCGTTTTCACAAAATAGAACGAATTAAATAAGCAGGTCACGTTGTTAGAATGGACGAAGACCGCACCACTAAAAAAGTCTTCAATGCCCAACCAATTGGCCCCCGGAGAAAAGGCAGGAGAGCATCTTAGATGGATTGATAGCATAGAAAAAGATCTTCTAGTTTTGAGAACTAAGAATTGGAGAACACTGGAAAGAAGAAGGCTGGCCTAGAAAAGGCTTCTTGAGAAGGCCAAGGCCCACCTTGGGCTGTCGAGTAGTGTGGAAGGAAGGATGGATACCAATAACCTTCTGAAATGTAACCTATCAGAAACTACTCAACGCAATCAATAATGCAGTCTAATGCGATCAAATGAGCCTATTTTCAGAGTAGCATTTTTATTTTCTGCTTCCTACTAACAGAGTTCCCTTTCATTAATAATCTTCGCGTTGAACAGATTTTTTTTCAATATTTCTCTTCTAAGAAGCCCTTAAAAGTGTCAAATTGATAGCTATTAATCAAAAATCAAATATTTTTGCCAAACGTAAGCGTTGCTTTTTGCTTAATACAATATTTGTTTATACTTTGCATCGCCAGAGCTCAGGTGCTTCCCTCTGGGGAGGAAACTGGGTGTCAAAATTACCTGCGGCAATTGGTATCCGCGTATATGGTGCCGCACTAAAAAGAGATACCAGTTCCCGGGAAAAGTACTAGGTATGCAATGGTAAAACACCAATCCGAAGCTCCATTAGAATTTTTAAAAAAATGTTTGCTTATGCAAAGCAAATTAAGACGGAGATTTCATAAATAAATCTACAAACAAATATATTTCTCACTTTTCTTTAATTTCTAGATACCAAAACAATTTATCTATTTTGAATATTTGTATTTTTAGATAAAATGGGCTAAATTCCTGTCACGTAAAAGAAACATGGTAACTGCAATTACGTGTTTCCAGCTAATCAGTTAATAAATTCATGTGAAGTCATAATAACATGATAAATACAATCATGTGTTTCCAACAAATAAATGTATGCATTTCGCTGTTGCCAACTTTTGCTTTTTACACAAACTTTCTTTTAAAGAACACATATTTGTAAACAATAATAACTCATATAGGTAAACAAAATGCACTTGATTTAAAAATACACGTATAGTGCAAGATTTTTTTGCGATTTTGAAAATTTTTCATACATTCTTTACTCGAGGATCAAATTTGAAATTGTATCTAAATTTTACAAATATAAACAAACACAAGTCAGTTTTAAATTCATTGAAGAATACATGTCATTTATCATGTGACCGTCATGAATTTAGCCCATTCGCGGATAAGAAGGAATCAAACTAGCGTATCAATGCTATATTTGTTGCTAGGCGATAAGCAATATAAGGAAGAATTCAAGAATTAAACATTTGAAAGTTTCATATAAAAAAGACTATAACTTAACTTTCATTTCTGTTTTCTTTGTTATATCAATAAATACAAAGATCATTCCTACTTACATAGAAAAGTGCAGTAACTCTGTTTGAAAATATTTTATTTTTAATCTCATAGTAAATATATCTTTCCGCGCCGACAAGGTAAACATATCTTTTTCAAACACTCAAACTTTGGCGGAACTGTCTGTCTGACGGAAGTTGGAAGTTGATATTATCTGGGCAAATAATCTTTTGTTCGAGACAGAATTGACACAACAGTTTTGTAGAGGATGCCGCTGTGTTTTTCAGTACCACCTGTTTGATTGACTAAACGAGCAAATAGAAAAAAAACTGCATGATGTTTTTTTCTAACAAAAAGCAATTGAAAACAGCGATAATTCGCACCATTTAAAAGCCTACTATGGCTCCTTACTCGTGCCACCTGGACTCGAGGAGATTGCCATATAATAAAAAAGAAACTACGCATTTGATTTAGATTTTAATATAGATAAAAAATATGTTAAAAATAAATATATGAAATATGTTCTTTGAAATTATTTTTAATCTATTTATTAACGTTGGAAATTATTTTCTTTCTCATACTATTATCGTCTGCTTTGATTTAATAATTTATGTAACTCTAATTTTATTTACAGATATTTAATCGTTTGGTTTTATAAGTTTTGTTTCAAAAATTGGCATCCGTTTTTGTTTTTAATCTCGAAGTGAGAATTCTTCAATTGACGATTAGAATTCGAATTGATATATCGTTTTGACACGTAACAGAAAAAAAGTTGTTGTTTTTACTGATTGATTTAGATATTTTGATTAAAAAGTTTAGTTTATTTCGAATTGATTATTTGCATCATATTTCGAACACTGAACCATCAAAACAAAAACGACAAACGGGTCGATTCAGAATATTTGTAGATCCAAAGTGATGTGCGACAGAATACTAAATCTCTCTCTTCTCTTTCTGTTCACAATATTAATCTAGTTGGAAATAAAATTAATGAAATTCAAAATATTAAGAGAAAAAAAAATAGTATATGTGATATACTGAACTCTCATATATTTTTAGTTGCTCCTTTTTACATTCATTTTTTAAATATACGGTTGATATCACATGTATAATAATATGAAAAAAAAATAGGGGTTTTATTTTATTTAATAATTTATTTTTTTTACTATGCATTTTATTTTATTTTCTGAAAAGCAAATCTTATGTTCAAATTTATTCTTTTAAAAGTTATTCTAATAATTGAGATCAGTATTTTTGAAAATAAGATTGTGAAATAAATAATACCGTATTTCTCGACCCATACGCAGTTTTTTACTCCAAAATTCGCTCTAGAAACAACTAGCATCTTATGGGCCGAAGTTGTAAAAAATATTATTAAATGTTTTTTTTTTCTTGCATCAGGCACAGAAAATGGCTGCCTTCATTACAAATTTTAATAACATAGTTTTGAGCTAGTAAAAAACAATAATAGAGTTTTAATACAGAAAGAACCCAAAATCTTGTGTGACCTGATTATAAAAATTCATTACAAAATAACCTTTTTATTTAATAATGTAGCTTTTGTATCAATGTATAAGTCAGTTTTAGTAGCCTTTTCTACAACAGATGACAGGTGAGCTCCTTCAAGAATGACTCTGGGGTACATTATTTGTAAGGAAGACATCATTTTCGGCCGAAATGGCGTCGATGCAAGAGAAAGCTTTGGTTTCACTAAACGAATTCACCCATTAATGTTCTGCGTAAATCTCGGCATTGTAATGGACGCAAACCTCCTGGTGCAAGATCAATAAAGTGTTAGAAATGGAACGTTTTAAGAAACAGACGCGTAACGGAAGACACATTAAAGAATACTCGGTGGGAACTGGAATAACACCTGGACATTCTCGAGCTACCAAGGGGGCACCCGTTATAATTTACTACTATTTACTTCGCTTTGTAAAAAATTTATAACAGTACATTCAAAAGATGCTAACAAACATGTGTCTAATCATAATAGTTTGAAAATAATAAATATTTATAATCAGCGCAAGACTTTCGGCTTATCCTATATTTTCCAGAGAGTACTTCCTTAAAAAAATCCCAAATATATCATATATATATATATATATATATACATTGCGGTATATATGTATGTATATTATGAAATGTGTACATTATTATTATATAGTTTCATTCCACATGTCAGACCGAAGGCCATGACACTGAAAGTAGCTTAGAAAATAACTTCCATAGCGCTTAGTTAGGAACAATACAGAACAGTGTAAAGAAGACAATATTCAATCAGGATTTTAAGAGTTGGAAATGGTTTTAGATAGAGGTGTAGGGAAGTTAAAATTAAATATATCACAATTCCAAAGTTTTCAAGGTAATTTGACAATACGTGAATGGAAAGCGATTCACTATTTCAAGGGTTAACTGAAGGGTCAAAGGTCATCAATGAAAAGATAAAATGAATATAGAAATCTTAAATTCAGGCAGAAATAACAGATAAATGTTTTTATATGATAAATAAACTTTATTTACATCTACATAAACGCTGTTTTATTCCTTCATCTCAAAGCACTGAGTAAAAACAACGAGTTCATAGGCTCAAATTCTGTTTCACGAGATACATTGAGCCTTTCTTCAAACCAAGCGTCGACATCTCTTCCTGAGAAAATCATATTTAAAATTTTCACAACAAATTTGACCAGCAGGAGGCGTACAGCCGCAGTTGAAAATATTGCAGAATCTGACAGATATTCCTTTCGAGAACTGCTTTTTAATTCTTCGAATAGTAGTATCGGGTATTTGATGCGGAAATTCCTGAGCAGCAGATCTTTTCTCAATGAACAAGTGTCTACCTTGAAGATCTCCTGAAGAAGAGATTGACATGCTACTTATAAGCACAGTAATAAGAAAACACCAGATGATGACAGAATTCATATTTGTTCTTGTCTTGAATACCTGAAATATATATAAACACACATAGTCACACATATTAATTAAAAAGGATCATTACTATCTTTGTCATAAAAATATGTAAAATGCGTACATTGCAGCAGGTTATTCCCATTCAGTTCCATTCTTAATACGCTTTTATAAGCTTCAAGTGTATGTAACGGGATCTTTGACCTCGATTTTTATCCACTTAACATGGTCAGATTAATTCGAAATTTTGCTCAGCTTTACAGAATAAATGACAATACAATAATTTAATATTTTTCTTCCATTGTCCTGATCAGGATCATAAGGATTAATGATTTCCCATTTTCAGATCCCATCCCTCATCTGGCGACTAATTCCATATTTGGCGACTAAAAGATTAAGTTACAACTTAGTTCGATTAACTATAAAAGGGTGTTTTTTAGTTTTTTAAACTAAAATTTTTCTTTTATATATCTACTAGGTGGTATACCCGTTCTTTGCACGGGTGAATTGAAAAATTAAACCATACAGATTGAAGGATAAAGAAGTGTTTAATGAGTTAATTTTACGTGAATTGCAAATTAAACAAACCAAAAAAAAGCTTTTTGCACATCTCAGATGAACAAAAAAAAAAACATATTTGTTCAATTTTAAGTCTATTGGTCTAAGGATTTTTTTTTATTTCTAACGCCCTCTTAACTCCCTTGTGTGTGGGTCAATTTTTAAAAACACTTTCCTAAACTGGTCTCTACAACAAAAGTAACATATTGTTACAAATTTTGAGTAATGAATGCTTAAAATAGTGTAAATAATTAATATATCGGGATGTGTAATACGTTAATACTACTTTCTGTTGTATTTATTTTATGTTAAAATTGTAATATTCGCAAGCAATGCCGTTCCTTACATTGTAATGGCGATTTAATGGAAACAGCGAAATGTTGGCGATAGAGCCAAGTTGGTATCATTTTTAGCGACCACGTTGGCAACTTGGCGATTTATTGAACGGTTCAGAAGTTGATATGCTGTAGTGCTTCCTGTATGGGAGCTGCAATAAAGAGGACAGCACAAAAACGCTCTCCACAAAAAAATACATATTCATGTCAATTTTCAGAGTGATCGGTTGGATGGAGTTGGAGTGAAGCAAGGACATATATTCAAACATCCATTTATATATACAGAGATTAGGTTGGTGCGTATGAAATGTAGAATTTTCTTTACATGTACCCCTGTTTTCGTTATACATTTGTTTATGGCATAACTTCGTTTATACATTCATATTGTCCATTGCCAGAATCACATTTCAACGAAGAAGATTTTTCTCGAAATTGCTCCATTTTGTTATTTGTTTCGAATTTCGTAAGAATAGAAATTCAACCTATATTCGTGTAATTTTTATATGAATATACACTTGATAATATTGCTGCAAATGGTGCATGCAATATATAAACTGGATATTTGGGGAGAATACTTTTAATGACAGAAAAGCGCATCGTTAGTTTGAAAGATTATAGTCTGGTGATTTTACCCTACAAAATGAATTGTGCGGAAGACCCAAAATATCTGTGAAAAATAAAGTTCTGAAGGCATTGGTGGAAACGAATCTATCTGTATCTATTATACCGCCAGTACATTAATGAAATGCATAAAAAGATTGAAAGAGCTCGGCCGCATATGTCATAAAATAATTGTGGAATTAAAAAAATTAAAATATGAAAGTATGCAGAACCCAGCTTATATATATTCACTGGATTTTTCGTTAACCGCCTTTTAGAACTTTTTTTAAGGGTTAAGTAGTATGAAAATGAAGACAGTCTAAAAAAATTCCACGTCAGAGTTTACTGATTCTAAGAATCAGAATTTCTTCAAGATAGACATCTGTGCATTAAACTCTCGTTGGTAAAGATATATTGAACCAAATGGAGCATATTTTGATCAAATAAACATCTTTTGAAAAAGATATGCAGTTTTATACATTCACCTGAAAACCCGACATTTCATTCACACCAACCTAATGCTACTTCAAAGCAAAAATTGAAAAATGTAAGTATTTTAGAATAATTTATTTGAAAAGTGTTCAATTAGAAGCTCTGCGTTTGAGTTGCGATTAACATTTTACATGCAATTGAAATCTACCGGTATAAATTAAAACACACGATCCGCAAAAAAGACGAAATGAGTTATGATATGTCTATAACTCAGGGTTTACAGCAGTGCTTTTCTCAAATTTTCAATATGTGCGGCTCAATTTTTAATCATTATTTTCATCACCCCCTCCCTCCTTATACAATATAGCAACGTATTACTTTAACTTTGACTTTAATCTACAAAACTACCTTAATTATAAATCGTGTGAATTATTAAGAAAAATATTCAATTTTGTATAAGTTACTTTTAAGTAATAGATATTTTTAATGGGTTATTTTCAACTAACAGGATAAGTTTCATGTTACTTTCTCTAGCTAATTTTTTTAAATTGGAACAGATTTCAAAATAATTTTTAATTAAAGCAATTACTGAGTACTGTGGTACCTTGATACAGAAAGCCGAGTACTCAACAGCCAAGCTTGATACTCAACTGCCGAGGAAGACATCATAGATTTCACGTCAAGTGTCGAAATTAAAATCAATTTAGTAATAAATCCTTTTCTGAATTTTGGGCAGGGGTGGATGATGAATTTTCTGCATTGAAAACAAAAGTATTTCGTATACTATTACCATTTCCCCCCCAACAATAGCACTTATTAAACTTGTTTTTAATTTGTGGTTTTGACAGTGCCCTTCTTCTTAAGGTTCTACATACTTTCGGAACCGTTATTTTAAAAAGGTGCATAAATGGATAATTTTAATGATATTTAGTGTCACTTAGATTAGAATACATGTAAAAAAATGTTTTAAGGGCATTTTGGGAAAACAAATTATTTAAATACAATATTTCGGCAAAAAATTACCTTAGAATAACCTTTTTTCAAAATGTTCTCCTTTTGTGAAAAATGCTTCTATTATAATAATGTTTTGCCTGAATATAGCTCAGACCTTTGTACAGAGACTCAACTATGATTTTTGAAAAATCCACGTTATTTTCAGAATTATAACCATTTGAAATAATTATCGGCGTTTTTTTCTTAAAATTTCTCCCCTCTGTTGTCGTAAAACATGGATAAACCCACTTCTAAGTTATATATTTCAAAAATTCTAGTTGAGCCTCTGTACAGAGGTCTGAGCTATTTACAGGCAAAATATTATTCTAATAGAAGCATTTTTCATATAAGGAAAATATTCTGAAAATGGGTCATTCTATGTTCATTTTTTGTCAAAATATTGTACTTAAATAATTTTTTATTGTAATACTATTCTTAAAACAATTGTATATACATTTTCTAATCTAAGTGACACTAAATATCATAAATATTATCCATTTATACGCTTTTGCAAAATCACGGTTTCGAACGTAGTCAGATACCTTAATGAAAAGTGCAAAGTGCTTAACCCTTTATCTACCGACGCGCAGTACTTATAAGCACCACTCACTTTAAAAGAACATAGAATAACCAATTTCACGAATATTCTAACAATACTTAGCAGGAATATTCATTGAAATTCACTCTTCCAAGATATATGGCAGCACGGGTTCTACGATCAGTATTTTAGCGGGGAAGGCGAATAGTTTTATAGCAGAAATTGCGTTTTCAGCGGATTGCAAAGATTATCATTTTTGTCTCGAAAAAATAGTTAATGTCAAAATTTAAGTGTCTTATTTTTTTCGTATGTTAATGAGAACCTTAGAAAACGATCTGACTCTTTATTTTAAGTGAGCAGTGTGCATAATTAATTGTACAGGGGAATATCTTTAAATAATTAATTAGCTTTAACGGATTAAATTTCCCAAAGTTGAGTATTTTGCTTATGTATATCCATTAATTTTCAATGTAGTGATCCAAAAAAAAAATATTGCATGTAAATGCAGTAAATAAAGGATTTTAAAGACGAAAAAGTGTGAGTTAAAAGACGAAAATTAATTGCATCGTGTTTGTGATATTTATCGTTTGCAACTCTTGAAAAAGACTTTAGAACACTTCGGAGAATTTAGTGTGTACATAGACTATGAAAAAGAAAAATTAAAAAAAAAAAAGGAAAATAAATTTTTTTGTATTTATCCAGCTGTACATATATTTCTATTGGAAAGAATAGGGTTATACAATTATTTCTAGATTATAAATTTTTTAAAAAAATTATTGGCCTCTTCCTTAAGTATAGCGTCTAGCATTATTGGTAGTTATTTTCTCTCTCTTCACATACAGTCTCTCTCAAAAGTAGTCATACACTTTAAGAAATTGTAGAAATACTTTAGCCTAAAACAGCGATTCTCAAACTGTGGCGCGCTCCCCTAGGGGGCATGATAACCTCACATGGAGGGTATAAGCATGTCAAAAACAAAAAAAAAAAATTATTAATTTTAAAAAAAGTATTCATTTGCTGAAAGGAAGGTAAACAAAATGCATTCTGACAAAATAAAATATACATTGCATATTTATTGCAATCTGTTATAATTTAAAAATTAGAAATTAAAAGTAGTATAATACTTATCCTATTGCTCTAAATTAACAGACTTAATATATCTATTACCTAAAAAGTAACATATACAAAACTTAACAGTTATCTGGATAATTTGTACGGTAAAGGTCATATTGTAGTTTTAGCATAAAAGTACATTATTATTGTGTTCGAATACATTGCTATATATTGTATGCGGGAGGAGGGGGCCGCGATTAAATTTCTGATTGGAAATTGGGTCGCAAATATTAAAAGTTTGATAAGTACTGGCTTATAGAATTAAAATTCAAATATGTAATACATTTCATTTTACCGGCAAAAAAAATCTTATTTTCCTTTTTGAAATTTTTGTACAATATGTAACAATTATGCACTAATTAATTTAAAAAATCTAATTGAATTGTTGTCTGCACACACACATACAAATGCTATAACTATCAAAATAATTTTAAATTCTCCAAAAATATTGTTTGAAGAATTGTTTTTAAAAAAATTCTGTCGATTAGAAAAATAAGTTTCTTAAGAAACAAACGGATGCATAAAAAGATTATATCTTTTTATAAATTAATGTCGACAGACTATCGTTAAATATGCAATTCTTTTACATTTAATATTTATAATTTGAATTAGTTTCGTTAAAATGAAGTTAAATAATTTAAGTGATATTTTAAAACATAATTTATAAAAAGAAGAAAGTTTTAAATCAACTACCGTTTTTCTATAATGTTATCTGCGTTATTGTTAATAAATTGATATCTAGAAGTATTCAAAATGTAAAATATATTTTCTCAATTCTTTTGTAAGTAGCACGAAAACTAAAATAATTTAAAAATGAAGATATAATTTTGAAAACAGAATTGAGTTATTAATTTTTTTATCCAAAACTTTATTCCCAGCAATAAAAGCTAATATGTTTAAAATAAAAGCATTACGTGCTTTTGAGTTGTTAAAAGTTGTTCAGTGTAGAAGTTGTCTGAAAGAAGTCTGCGCAAAAAATAACGATAAAAAAAAGTAGCGAATGAAATCTTGATTGAAAATGTAACTATATTCAGGGAAAATGAAGTATTTGGAGTAAAATTTTTAGGACTTGGGTATTCGAGAAAAAAATTAATAGTTTCATTATGTAACACTAGATGGCATTTCTTGCTCCTTAAATTCTACGAATCTGAAAGCACGAATTTTTTTCTTTCTTTTATCTTCATTTGAAATTCGAATCTTTGACAGTATTTATAACCTTTTTATAAATCTAACTATTTTATTCCAAGCTTATAAGCTTTTATTAATTGGAAATATATATATAATGTACTCTTTTAATGTAAAAATGTGTTCTAACAAATTTTATATTCCAAAAGACATGAAGTTAATTTAACGAACATTTTTGTACTATCTTTACACTCAAAAAACATTAACAAATTTAACATTAAACCATTTTATAAATAGAAAATATTATCTTACGCTATTGAGGGGGCACATATTTTAATTCATAAAATATATAGCTCCTTTCGAAAACTTGAAAAACATTCAAATTTGGAAAAGATATTACCATTTTTCTAAATAGTATAAATTAGTTAAAGTATAACAATCGAAACATCTTTTTAAAGAATTAATTTATTAAATAAATAAATAAAAATATTTTCCACTTTAGGGCTTTTATATCTCAAATGGTCGATTATCATAAAAGTCATGACCAAAAACAATTATTTTTTATTCTATGTACTGAAAAGAGTACCGGGCTAATAAAAATTAAAGAATTCTTACCTGAGATCAATGCAGTAGCTAAATCTATACTAGATTGTTGCTTATATAGACACTCCAGGCCTTTCCAAGTGTTTTCCCAACTGAAAGTGGTCAGCAGTTTTAAAACTAGGGGGAAATCCTTTTGCTGAGCTAAGTGACAAACTTCCTGTCATTCAAACCGTTAAGTATGGCATTTTTATTTTTTCACCTTTCAATTTCTTCTTTTTCTCTTTTTTCAGAATCAATTTGCTTTTGCTTTGCAATTTCCATGCACTAAATTTTTTTCCCATTATATCAATACTTATTCTGAGAAAATCCATATCTGTTTTAGACTGTCTTTTCTTGTACTTATTTGTTCTTAAAAGGCTTCAATAACTTTTTTATAACAACGTGTCGAAGAATAATTTTTGTTTAAATTATTTTGTAAGGCGTAAGAAAATATACAAATACAGCTTTAAAGACGTTTATGTATCCTTTTTTTTCAAATAGGTTTTTTTTTATTAAAAAAAAAGAGTTTCTGTGCTTATATGACCACACAGTAGAAGTGATAACTTCAAATTTTGTAATGTTATTTCAGGGGTTAGTTAGGTGAAATAAAAAAACAAGGGAATATTAGTATTGTCATATAAAATTATTTATTCATATGTCTGTACTCATTAAGTAATATTTTTTGTGAAACAATCATATTTGTTAATTAATTGTATTCTAAGAAGGAAACAATAGATTTATGGTAGCTGAAAAATATAGGTTATCAATACTTAAGTTCAAAATGATTTAAATATCTAAAACAAACTCCGTCAAGTGTTGTTCCGTACTTTGTCGAGATTTCATCTGGATCATTTGACATAGTTAAATTGAATTTTGATTTTAAAATATCTACTAAAGGCTTTGATTTGTCTTTTGGAAAATCTACATGAAAATCCCCACTTAAAATAATAGGCAATTGGTTCAGAAGAGTTAATCCGGTTTCAGTGTAGGCCACTAAATTTTTGTCAATGTATTTTTTCTCTACACTTTGATTTGGTGAAATATAAATAATAATGATTAGAATTATTGGTCCATTTACATTTCGCTGCTCAAATTCCTCAGATACATGACTCATTAAACCCAAATGATTCAGTAGTATTGTTACGAGTAGTATCATTACCATTCAGTAGTATTGTTACCATTGTTACGAGCTTTACAAACCCGAGCGTAGCAATGCTTGGATTTTTAAAACTCATCTTTCAAGTTCATTCTCCAGAAAAACGCGCCTAAAGAAGTTATCACTTAAAAAAACAGGAAATATAATATACTATTCCATATCAACAATATTTTAAATTATACTTTTTTTTCATTGAAAACAATTATAAAATCCTCGTGCACCACAAAGTATCACACGGGCTCACAGGAGTAAGTACTAAACACACATTAAAAAGAAATCAAGGGAAAAAAATTCTTTGAGGTTATGAAGGATTACAGATATTTACAACAAATTATTCCAGAGACTTTTTGAAAAGCACTTCTGGAGGAAAGAATTTGCTGAAGATTTGGAGGTCAATTATTGTTAAGTCCCTTGAAAGCCAGTCTTAGAAATTTCGTTCTCTTTCAAACTTGGAACACAGAAGGAGCACATGTTCTACATTTTCCTCGCCATCAATATCACAATCTCAGGAAGATGATGGGACTAAATTCAATTTTTGCTCAAGTAGCTTTTAAAGTTGCAATGACCATTTACAAATTGGGTTATTTTGTGGTTAGTATAAAAATGATGGCAGGATAGTCTCTTATTAATGGTTGGAAAAAATTTCTTTGTTAAGCTCCCTTTATTTGAAATGAGATACTCTTGGTTCCAAGACTTCAGTATTCTTTCTTTCAGAATCATCTTGTAAAAAGATTTAGAAATATTAACGGCAATGTCAATTTTTCACTAGTTTGCAGCCTTTGCAAGCCAATCGGCCCACTCATTTTCAAAAACGCCCGTGTGTCCTTGAACAAATGCAAAATCCATTAAGATGTTTTTATAATACTAATAAGTAAGATATTCACACATCTGAAGAATTTCAGCTATAAAGCATATTATATAAAAATTAAACTCAAATTTTGGCAAATCCTTCTATGAAAAAAATACGAAGGTTAGAACCAGGGACCTTCTGCTCCGTAAACTGAGTAACTTAACCACTATACCAAGAAGATCACCACCACACACTCCCCTGCCAGTGGGTCGACGAACGAACGAAACCATAGTTATAGCGAGGGTGTGAGTTGTTGTTGTTGCGTCATTTGTGTTTGATGGCTTTTGAGTGTTGCATCATATGGATTTGACGACTTCTCTGTGGTGCGTCATGTGATCTGACGGCTTTTGTTTGCTCTTGAGGCGGATAGATGGCGCTACGTCTGCTCAGTGAAGGTTGTGTTGTTTCAAAGTTCAGCCAGCGTCACCAATGAAGGTTAGAACCTGGTACCTTCGGGTCTGTAGCCACTTAATTAAGACTATACCAAGAGGATCACCGCCACAAATATATTTCCCCTATGCCAGGTGAGGGGCAATATTTTTTTTACTCGAAGGCCACATTGTGAAAGCGAAGGGTACCGGAGGGCTGTACACTTTTCTTTTTACGCTTTTCTTGCGAAATCAGAAGTGAAATTGCTTGTTGAAGTTCTCATCATAGCCTATAGGTAATGTCAGCCAACTTACATCTATATTTACTCTGGTTGATCTTCATGCAAGAAAAAAATTGCTTACAAATATATGTTAATATAGGGAACATTTTCTCTATATTTGGTTTTCTGTGTTAGCGGGCCACTATAGGTCTAGCCCTACCCTATGCGATTATAACAGTTTTTTAAAATAAAGCAGAATGAGGTTGATTCATGTGACGTCATAGTCACATGGTAGTGAAAGCCCCGTGATTCTAGCCAATCAATTCAAAAACTCATGTGACGTCATAGTCACACGATAAAAACTATATCTTGTGTTTCCAACTAATCAGTTCACGCGCTCCGGTGTTGCCATGTTTTGCTCTTTGCAGAAACTTTCTCTTAAAAAGTACATATGTATACAAAATGTATTTTATTTAAAAGAATAAGCATAAAATACGACTTTGTTTTAATTTGAAAAAATCTTTTTGAAGAAATTTTTTTCCCTAACATTTAAACATCTTTAACCAAATATGAAATTTGAAATTTTATTTGAGTTTTACAAATAGAACAAGTACAATTAGTTTAATGTTTGTTTTGAATTCAATGGAAAACACGTGTTTGTTTTTATCATGTGACTTCATGAATCAAGCCCATTGTATTTCCAACAGATCTAAAGACAGGTATTTAACCACTGTATGAAAAACGAAGAGGGGGGAAAAGGCAATTTTTTTCTCTTTTCAAATGATATTATATAAATGAAAATCTACTTAGATTGTATATATTAGATTTTAGTTTTTTTTAAAAAACTTGTACATCCTTGTAGAATTAGAATATTTTATTGTTATTAATAATGCTGACAGCATTAAAGACGATATAGAATTGCTTTGATCATTCCATACATCAATGCATTAATTAGTATAGAAGACACGAGTAAAACTGAAAAACAAATAATAATTATACCGAGTGCAGTAATAGAACAAAATCTGATTTCAAGCATAATACCCAAGCTATTTTTTAACATTATAATTTAAAATACAGATAAGGAAGGACATCGTAAGTTACACTTCGAATTTTTCGCACAAATCAAAATCTATTTGTGTTTATACTTTTTTTAGGTAATTTAAAATAACAGGAGAATATTTCTCCACACACACCACACAGTGTAATATGCCAATTTCTCATGTGGGGGGAGGAGCTTGTGTGACGGCGTGTAACGTTAAGAAGGAATCATGGAAGCTTTTCCGAAAGAGTTCTGTACTTATTTTCGAAGACAGCTTTCAACAACCTACCAGCAACGCAAACCAACGCCAACTACCTCTGATTTTGAGTTAGATTATATACACATTAGTTTTATTAATATTTAAATCTTCTTTAAGTTTAGGTTTTGAATACAGAGCACGCGTGGGAAACGTATATATTTTCAAATCCATACTGACTTTTGTAACAATAATCGAAGAAACATAAATAACTTGCAATGACTAAAAAATTTTAAAAATTGAGCATTTTATAAGAGTTTGAATAAACTTCAAAAATTCTTAATTTTTTAAAATTGTAAACTAATGGCTGGTCAAATTGACTTTTTACTTACAGAATCAGCTTCGTAATAAAATCTAAATATGAAACAAGTTATTTTTATTGTTACTGTCTCCAAAACTTTTTTGGAAAAGGGTATTGTGTAGCCTTAAGATTAATGATACCGAGTTTGGGATATTGCAGAATGTATGAGGCACTACGTGAGAATTTAAATTTTTCAAAATAAATTATATTTTCATTTTGTTAATAATGTATTGGAATACTACAACTCAATGGTAATTTATTTTAACGAATACACACACAATTATGTTGATTATTTTAGCAATACCACATTCCTGATTAGAATTTGATCGATCACTTCTTTTTAAAATTACAGGTGGTAGCGATGAATCCGACCTTGAAATGTCTCTTAATTGCAACTATTATTCTTTCGATGATATCTATCTCACTGGCTACAGAGGAACTCAGTAAAGGATATCTTGCCATAAAGTTCTTTCCGCTGCTACCTAAGGGAAAAGAATTGGCTGGATTACTGAAAAGAACGAAAAGATACATTAACAATCGGGGTAGAAGTCGGAGCTTCTGCGAATTGTTTCATTGCGAGGAGGAATGTAACGTACCAGAAGAAAACCGTTGCTGTGAGGGTTTCAGTTACGACCGGAGGTCTAAAAAATGTAGGGAAGTATTCACAAGTTATTAAAACGGGTGGAATTTCTTTAAATTGTTTATCAATTTCAAATCGAGCAATCTTGTTATTTGAAAAGTAATTGGTAAATAAAAACATGTGCTTGGGAAGTTTGTCGTTGGTTATTTCGAATACAAACATTCATGTAATTATAAACTTAATTTTAACTAAATCGCAGTTTCAGAGCTTCGGGGAGCCATATACCGGCTCAACAATAACTAGCTCTTAAGATATCCGACGACGTTGGGAACCGTGATTTTGCAAAGGCGTATAAATGGATAATATTTATGATATTTAGTGTCACTTAGATTAGAATACATGTATAAAAGTGTTTTAAGGACATTTTGACAAAAAAAATTTTATTTAAATATAATATTTCGGCAAAAAATTAACTTAGAAAAATCTTTTTTCAAAATATTCTCCTTTTATAAAAAATGCTTCTATGATAATAATATTTTGTTTATATAAAGTAAAGACTTCTCCAAAGAGTCTGAACTGTTTTTTTTTTTTTTTGAAAAATTCATATTATTTTCCGAGTTACAACCCATTGAAATAATTATCGGCGTGTTTTTCTTAAAATTTCCCCTCTGTTCTCGTGAAACATGGATAAACCGACTTCCAAGTTATATATTTCAAAAATTCTAGTTGAGCCTTTTTACAGAGGTCTGAGATATATACAGGCAAAGTATTATTATAATAGAAGCATTTTTCACAAAAGGAGAATATTTTGAAAATGGGTCATTCTATGTTCATTTTTTGCCAAAATATTGTATTTAAATAATTTATTTTTGTCAAAATGTCCTTAAAACAATTTTATACGTGTATTTCAATCTAAGTGACACTAAATATGAAAATTATCCATTTATGCGCTTTTTTTTAAAATCACGGTTCCGAACGTAGTCGGATTCCTTAAACATTCAATCGTAGTGGGTCCCCTGTATGTATCAGTGTGATATCAAGTACCACCAAAATTTTGAGCACCCGTATTGACTCTCAACACTTGGCTGTGTGATTTTAAGTTTCCTTAATAATCCTAAAACTGCATCTGCTATTTATATGGACTTTTTTCAACACTTCGCAGGGACTATCTGATAAGGAAATTGAGGTGGATTGCAATCGTTATCGTATTGTAGCGTAACAAATTCAGTTCGTGAACTTTTCACATACATTTCTACTATTTTTACTAAAATACTAAGTTGTAGTAATGGTTATATAGGTGCAAATAATAATAATAAAAACCGAGTTAATATTTTGAATCGAAATACACGTTCAAGTAGTTTTTTTCATTGGGGGCAATTTAGTAATCTTGTCTAGGATGGCATAAATTTTTCCACGAAACCTATCAGAGTCTGTAAAAGAGGAAAATGGTTAGTTGGTTATCGTGTTTATGGAAATAGAAAGTTATTTTCATGCAGACTGTAAAGTGAGGTGGAAGGCCCTTGACCACTCCTAGGGTATTCTTCCTCAAAATTGGGGCCGAATGGAGCAAAATCGCAATGTCACCTGCATGGTAAAATGTAGCCCTTTGCCGCGATGAATTTTGCTGGCCTTGATCTAATGTTACTGTCGATCGGGGGCATAAGTAACAACAAACAATCAACAACAACATATCGGACCAAAGGTGACGTCGTCAATGTCCAGACAGTTGTCCGAATACAGATCGTCTTGAGGACAGTCACTAATTCGCTGCAAGATCTCCAGAATGGCAGGACAGGAGAACAGGTAGGCAGGGGTCAGTTCTGTGTCAGGGCAGTTCCTACATTGCTGGCACGTTCTTGTACCATCTTTGTGTGTGTGTGAATATCATCTCTCTCAGGTAGCGTACCCTGAGTCTGGTGAAGGTGTTTGCTAAAGTCTTATTTGTGATGGGTAGTCAGAAATTTAGTATTCAAATTTAACAGTTTTGTCTTTTATTGAAAGAGGAAAATCTTAACATTTAATAACAGATCTTTGCGGAACCCCTAGAAAAGCGTTGGAGAACCTCGGGGATCCCCGGACCACAAAGAACCGGTAGTTTAACAGATGGTACAATATTGAGTTTAAGATGGAACAAAACAATCTTCACAATTTAATATTTTACAGAAAAGTTCAGATACACATCGGATCGACACACACACATCTGACTTTTTCCTCAATTCCCTGCAGAGTTTAAATTTTACTGTAAACCAGCGTTTCTCAAACTGTGGAGAGCGTCCCCCTTGGAGGGCATGAAAATTCTACGAGGGGTGTATTAAAAAGTCGAAACAAAGTATTTTTTTAAAAAAATTATTATAATTTACAGAAGTAAACAAATGAAAAATGCATTCTGATATAAAAAAAAATGAAATACACATTTGCACTGATATAATACACTTACAAATGTATCAGTACTGCACAGTGTATTTTATATTTAATTTAAATTTCCTGAGTTAAGAACAAGTATAATAATTACCAGTGACCCCTTAGTCTTGTCACACATAAAATTATATACAAAAATTAACACTTGATAATTTTTTTGTATGGCTTATAATTAATCCCTTAACTGCCGATTAAAAGTTACGTGATTCACTCCCTAATGCTACCGTTTTCCGCGTAGGCACGCGTATTTGATATATTGGGGAGGAGAGGGGGAGTAAAGGAATATAATCAAAAATACTTTCAAATAAGTTATTCCTCAGCAAACACTTTCAAAGTCCTTTTATTGTATTCCAAATCCTTCGGAATAATTTTATGGATAGCAGTGCACACAAGAGATCGTACTT
>BMAV01000181.1:376973-408506 GCA_019973955.1 Trichonephila inaurata madagascariensis
TCCTTTCATTGCATTCCAAAGTCTTCGGAATAATTTTATGGATAGCAATGCACAGAGAAGATCGTACTTCGGACAGATGTACATATACGCCGGGAGAAAATAACGCTTTTAATGAGCGAGACGTATATATACGCCTGTCGCACTTAATAGGTTTAAACCGTATTGTAGCTTTAGCATGAAAGTATAGTATTATTGAATTCAATACACTGTTATCATAAGAAAGTTGGGGGTGGGGCGATGAAAATTATGATTGAATATTGTGTCGCAAACATTGAAAGTGTAAGCACTGATGTAAGCTGTAAGCAGATTTAAGCAGTTTTCCTTAATTTTTGTATTTTCCGAATCGAAAAAAATATAATTTATTGATGAAATTATGATCGTGTAGAGAAGAAAATTTACAACTCTTTCCCTTTTTGTAATAAAAAATGGATACAAGTGTAATTCAATCATATGTAACAATCATATCTTGGTTAGTTAACGTTTGATTAGATTTAGAATTACAATTATCAGTGGGGAAATTAATTACAATTCAATCAAAAATGCTTTCTTTCAGTAATTAAGCCGTTTAGCCTCACTGAGATCTGATAACTCATTGCTATCATCAGTATCTAATGTATATGGACAGTTATTACAGCATAACTTTTTTTGTGTTGCAATTATTTGAATTTTCTTTTTTGTATTGAATTTAGTATTAAATTCTCTTTAAAATGATATACAATGATTATGATGAATTGATTTAAAAAATAGCTTTGAAATTCTTTATTTCTTATACTTTAACGGTATATCATTAGTTATTTCATATAATAACTAGGTAAAGTATGTAATTTTTCATCTACTACATACTTTAACTGACATCTTGTTATTTCATGGAATGCCTAGTTTATATAGTTATTCTATGAAATAACTGAATTATATACTTTAGGGAAGACATACACTGCTGGCCACCGTAAATGCAACACCCTGAAGGAAGCATGCAAATAACATAAAATTTACAACATGCATTAAGGGAGGTGAGATATGCAAATGATTAGAATTTCAGTGCAGACACACATCACGCGTGCCTGTGGCGCCACCTCAAAGCGCTATATAAGACTTGGGGATTTCAACGATTTCAAGCTCGGCAATTGTGTTTTTCTTGTGGTTTTTTCAAAAAAAACGATCAGATATGTCTCGTAGAAAGCAGTTATCAGCTTTTGATCAAGTATCCGAGTTCGACAGAGGAAGGATAGTGGCCTACCGAGACTGTAGATTATCTTTCAGGAATATCAGTAGTCGTGTTGGACGAAACCAAACAACTGTAATGCGGATATGTGAACGTTGGATGCAGGAGGGTACGATGGACCGACGTGGTCGATCGCATCCACCTCAGTGCACCACCTCACGTGAGGACAGGCAAACTATGCGCATGGCAGTGACGGATCGCTCAGTCACACCACGAACCATAGCACAGCACATTGAGTCTGTAACGCATTATTCAGTGTTTGCGCGTACCATTCGACGCCGTTTACAGCAGAGTGGTCTGTCCGCAAAACGTCCATTGCTTGGTCTACCCTTGACGCAGAACCACAGACGTCTCCCCAGCCAATGGTGCGATGAAAGAAGGGTGTGGGTGGCAGAATGGGATGAAGTTGTTTTTACTGACGAGTCACGCATCTGTTTGCAACACCACGATGGCCAGTTTCGAGTCTGGAGACACCATGGAGAGAGGATGCTGAACAGCTGCGTAATGCACAAGCCACACTGGTCCTGAACCGGGTATTATGGTATGGGGCGGTATTGGATATCACTCTCGCACTCCTCTAGTACGCATTGCTGGTACTTTAAACAGCCAGCGTTACACCTCCGAGGTGTTGGAGCCAGTTGTCCTTCCTTACCTTCAGGTCTTGGCCACAGCCATATTTCAACAAGATAATGCGCGTCCACACATGGCACGCATTGTCCAAAGGTTCTTCGTCAATCACCAGATTGAATTGCTTCCCTGGCCGGCTCGCTCTCCAGATCTTTCACCGATAGAAAACATGTGGTCCATGGTTGATCAACGATTGACCCAGATTACACCCCCAGCTGCCATACCAGATCCAACGTTTGGAAGCTGCTTGGTCTACTTTATCTCAAAAACACATTCAAAGTCTCTTTGAATCAATGCCGAGGCGTGTGGCAGCGGTGATCTCCAACAATAGAGGCTACTCTGGCTACTGATTCTGGCAGGAACCACACTTCACAGAAATTTATAAATTTAATCATTTGATACTTGGTCAACATGTTATCTACAAAATAAATTTTGTTGTGCTATCTCTTGTCTTTCTTGGTGTTGCATTTACGGTGGCCAGCAGTGTATATAATAATATTCACTATTTCTCCAATTTCTTTCAGTGGTTGATTCCGATTATATAAACAGATGATTATTTTTCTTTCTTCAATCATAGCCACTACACGTTTATTAGCCATTTCAAAATTTTGACTAATTAAATAGAAATATTCAAGCTCTCATCACTACTTTAGATTGAAGATAGATCAAAGCATTGCCTGTCTTTATCACTCTTATTGATACTTACTAGGGGTTGCAATATCGGACCAAAAGTTCAATACCGATATTCGGAATTTTTTAGATGTTAATACCAGAATACCAGTTTTATATAATAATGGTAGTAGAAATTTCGGAAAAAGAAATAAAACACGGGTGTTTCTTTGCTTCATTTGCCAGTTTTATTAGAGAGTGTAAATATCACAAAAAATAATTTTTAACTTGCAAATTATAACAGTATATAAAGAATCACAAAAAAGTAAAGAAACATCTTATTTATTTAAATCACAATTCAGTAAGTATCACTATTCAGTCAGTGGTACTATTACAAATTTTTACAATGTGATCTTAAATCTTATTCATAATTATCTTGTTCTTATTCCTTGTTATGGGTTATTATTTATGAGTATATTTATATAATGAATCTGGAAAATATTTTGCACCCTAAAGTATGATATGAAAATACAATGTGAATAACAAACTCACCAATTAAAAAAATATCGAAACATTACGCACTTTCTTCACAACTACAACCTTGTTTTTACAGATACGAACATCAGACTCTGAAATCGCGCTAATCTGCAATAGAATAGCTTTGGCTTTCCTTCTTTGTGTGTGATGATTCTTATATTTGATCACTTCTCTTGATTATACAATGCAACTTTATATTCACTCTAATTAACTTCACCCGTTAGGGAGACTTAAAAACAAAAACGTGTACTATTTTCCTATGTTGGCAATTCCTGAAAATATAGTGGAGACAATTTTAAAAATAACTAGTAAATACAGAAAAAACGGTATTTTAACTTGTGAATACCGGTATTACAAAACTGTACAAATGGCTCAAAATGCTGGTACTGCAATCCCTAATATGTACGAAATGATGAAATAAACCTTTTATTTCGCATAAAACTAAACAATGTGTTATAACTTTTGTCCTTCCGTTTTGATGGATAAAGAATCTTTTTATTTTTGGAAGCTTATTAAGTTGACTTTAAATTTAGAATTTTGTAATTTTCTTCATAATATTCTAAAGATTATGTAAAAAAATATCTATATCTTACATAATTTTTAGAATATTCTATATTTAAAAATAAATTTATATACTCATTACTGTATATATAGTTTATTTTTAAAATAATTTCCGACACTTTTTTGATCTCTTGTCGTACTTATGTCCTTCCTTGCATTTTTTACTTTTTTTCGAACTTCCAATTGTTTCAGGATTGCAGTTGAACAATTCACAGAAACTGTACGATCTTCCATTCGTAAGCCGATTACTCTTCTGTCGTTTCATTCTTTTATAGATAACTTTTTGCTCTAGCTCATTTTTGTAAATAGGTTGTGGAGAAAACAGCAATTGCCTCTGCAAACTCCTTTGGATTTTTGAACCCTCTGAAGACAAAAATAGAGCATGTTCTTGTAGTAGAAATACGTATATAAACCAGAAAAAGCATTTAGACATCTTCTTAAGCATTATTCAGTTACCTAAAAGTATAAAGAATTATTATATCGATGTATTCATAATTCATTCCCAGCTAACAAAATTAATTTGAAATATAATTTCATGAAGTAAGAGAAAATGACTTATTTCATCATAATATTTAGTTTATGGAATTTCATTTGTTCTAATTTTTGTGAATGGCAACAAGAAATTTGTTTGTTCACAGGACAAAATAACGCCATGTAATTATAAAACAAGTAATATAAAAAAAATTAAATCAATTCCTACTTAGATCAACAACGAAAAATTTTATTTTAGCTACTTTTTATTAAATAGTTACAATTAATATAAATATGTATATACATAGGACAGAATCACAACATTAAGTGGTAATTAATTTTTGTTAATTATCATGAAAGTATCGTATTGTCATCCAAAACAATCATGTATATAAATTTCAGTTCAACTGAATACTTTAACACGTGAGAAAAAAACCTTTTCAAGTTTTGACACAAGTCGCCAAAAATGATGCCAACGTGGTTGTATTTGTAATTCTTTAAATAATTAGTTTTATTCAATTAATTTTTATTAAGTATTATTATATCATTGTATTGTCATCCAAAATAATCCTGTATATAAAATTTCAGCTCAATTGAGCGCTTTAAAATGTATTTTATTAACGATTGAAAATTCCACCAAGATAAATAAATAAATATATAAATAAGTGTATTGAGATTGCGAGCTAATAGTAGGAATTGAAAAAAACAATGAGTTCTCTTAACCGTATAGTAATGATAATCTGTTCTTTCTGAAAATAATATTCTGTAACAAAACATCATTTCATGTTTCAGTAGAGATTAATCGACGTAATACAAGATTTGGGGATTAGAAAATTCTCATTGTGTAAGGAAAATTGAGCTAGATAGCCCTAAACTCTTTAGGCCTATCTTTATCCCTAACTTTTAGGCCTATCTTTATCCCTAAACTTTAGGGCACCTTAACTCATAAAAAAATTATTGGTCTCTTCTTTTTCTCAAAATTATCAATTCCCGCTTCTATATACTGAGATAGTTTACTGTACCCCAATTAGAAAAAATCCAACCAAACCTGTTTTTTTTCAACGGAGTGGAGCTTTCTGTCATTAGACTATACATTCCTTCTATTAGGCTATATATTTCCTTCTGAAACATTTCCAAAGAATTCTGTTAGAAGAGATGGATGAATTTCATGGCGACCCAGTTCTCTGGACGTCACATAATTTGACTCTGTTTACTGAGGATACCTGAAGAACCACATTGATACTAAGGATATTTGCAGACATCAAAGAATAAAAAACTAGAATCAAAACAGAAACGTCTAGAGAGAAGTCTAGAATGAAGTCTGAGACTGATATTCTCCGAGCAATCAATGGTGATTTTGTTAAAGCGTATTAATGTAAAGTTCTTTTAAGTACTAAATAAAATTTAAACAGCTTTTTTCCTCTGTATTTTGTTCTATACTCTTTAAAGCTTGTATTTATCAGTTGAATAAATTATGGTTTCCTTTACATATTGTTACGAATTTTGTGTAAAGAATGCTTAAAATAGTGTAAATAATTTATATCTGGTTGTGTAATACGTTTATATTACTCTGTGTTGTTTTCATTTCATGTTAACATTGTAATATTAGCAAGCAAGGCCGTTACTTACATTATAATAGCGATTCAATGGAAACTTGGTGAAATCTTGGCGATAGAGCCAAAAGTTGGCATCCGTTTTGGTGACCATGTTGGCGACCCTTTTTGGAAAGTTAGGAACCATAGAGATTCTTCTGGAAAAATTACAGGAGAAATCTATGAATGTCACGATCTGTGACGCAAGCGAAGTTTTCTCGAAAGATCCTTGAGGCGTATAAATATAGGGAGTCGCTCACCGAAACTGACCCTTTGAAGAGCCAACCAGCAATTACTTATTTCTTTGGCTGTTGAGTAGGATGAGCGAGTGCTTGGGAATAATCCTTAAACATACTTGTATTTTAGACACTGTTATGTTTGTGCGCTGTAGAAAATGTGAAGGCTTTCTGAGATTTACTAAGCAAATTTTAGTACTATATCGTGTATTTCAAGGGTTGTTTTTTTGCAAATTTCCATCGCTCCTGAAGAACTGTCTTGTTCTTTTCGACTGTTTGCATAAAATCCTCGAAACCCGATCTGTGTAACAATATATATGAAAACAATTTTGGAAAGAAATGGGCTGGTTAACTTAGAATTAAAATCTCAATGAAAACAACTCCAAATGTTAATAACGATGGATTTATTAGTTTTGAGCCATGGTTAAATAACAAAGATAACACTTAAGATGATGTCTGTCTTTTCTTTGTTCTTCATCGCACCAGGAGAGAACTGTGAATCTCAGTCTAAAGATGTACAGTACACTCCTCTCCCTTCTAATTTCACATGGAGGTATTTAGTAAAATCTGAACTCTTGTCCCCATTTTAATTAGATCATTGATGTCAAAAAGCTTATGGCTATGGTAAATTGTGAGCTAAGGCGTCCTCCAAAAGTAGATAAAACATATTTTTACTAAATACTTTTAAGACGAATTCCTGAACATTTATACTTTGATTCTGTAAATAAAATTAAATTGATAAAATCTTTCCCCTTTAAAGTTTCCCTTTGAAAAATGCATCCTGTCCTTCACATATCGTGTTGGTATTAATTAAATCCATCTAGACAGACGAAATTAATGTTTTTTGCCTCTGAACGCAACTGTCAACCATAGAACTTACTTAAATAGTCAGAAATATATTTAAAAAAGTGTGGGAAAATGTTAAAAAAAATTATTTTACTCCCATTGGTTTGCATGTTCTTAGGCTGAACTCGTATCTTACATTCTTGTGGACTGATTTCGAAAGCTTAAGATCTTTGGGAAATGGAACGCGAAACGTTCCTCCATCCCATATCGAAATGTATTTGGACTTTGAAGTGGAGAGGGGGGGGGCCTGGATTGAGAGGGAGCTTCCTGATTAGTGGACTGGAAGGAGCAGCGGTGTGTGTGGTTACGGTTACTGCTTCAGAGACATCCGATGTGATGGAAATTTTTTCAGAATAAGTGGACGAGAGACTCGTCTGTTATTGGTCGAAAAGAGTGGATTGATTTCAGATGCGATGCCTATTTCAATCTTGCTGCAATAAAATGAAATGTGGGTTTTAAAAGACGCTTTACAGTGCCTAGGGACATGTTTAAGTTACATTGCTTCCTTATCTGGTTCATGGATAACATAAAATTTGATGTTTCGCAAACTAGAGCAATTCATCGTCTATCTTTTGAAGAAAATACACTTATAAATTGGCATTAACGTTGTAACGGGGCTTTATCGTGCCTTCTAAACTAATCCTCTTGGAGAATCGTTGGGGCCAGAATGTCATTTCAATCCAACCTTCTCTAGAAGAAAACGCGATATTCAGATTAGTGAATGATTATATATATTGGAGCTTTTCAATTCTCGAGTAAGTTGGCTGGAGACCGGAGAGTATTATAGGAGCCATATAGAAGTCGATTAGAAGCCAGAAAGCTGCATAGAAGCTGGATCAAGTCGGATAATAATATATATAGAAGATTAATATTAAAGGAATTGGATACAAGAGGGAGACATAAAGCTTGGTTGCTGATCGCCGTGTGATATCGGTAAGAGATTGATTATTAAAGTTTAATTATAGAGTGGAATCTAGCTAGTTAAGGAATCTGCTATAGATAAAGATTCGGAGGTTTATTTGTCACAAAGATAGTGAGTAGGATTTCAGGCGCTAATTTTACTTAGTATTAATAATTGCGTCATATCATTCCTGATCTGATTTTTCCAGTAAGACTTGTGTTGCATTGATTAATATATATTGGGATAAAAATAAATTAGATTTATTATGGAAGGTTCGAGTGGTCAATCATTTATCCCTACAAATCTAGGTCGCGTGGATGAAGAGATGATACTCCCGGGCAGGGGGGTATCACAAGGTTATACATCTCATAAACAGGATACAAAACGTAGGGACACCATTATACACAAATAAATGCAAATAATATTACTTAAAATGTGACAGAAAAAAATAAGTGGTGTCTAACTACATAGTCGGTTGAAATGTATGCTTCACATAATTTTATATTCGAACCATTTAACACCCGAATAACTCAATCACTTGTTTACTTTTTTTCATATTTTATAAAATTCTGCATACGATTGTACTCTAACGGTACGGAAACCAATATGCGTCTGATGTAGCATATCAAGAAGTACTCAGTGCAATCAACAATGCAGTATAGAAGCGACTGTTTTTCAAAGATCCATTCACATTTTCCTCTTCCCACTAACAGTTTCAAGAATTCTCGAAGAATGATTTTTCTATCTTCCTTTTTAAGAATACATAAAAATGGCAAACTTATAGCTATTAATAAAAAATCAAGCATTATTGCCAAAGTTAAAGAATTTTTTTTTGTTTAATGCAATATTTGTTTATACCAAGCAAATTAAAAAAAGAGATTTATAAATAAAATTGCAAATACATTTCTCGATTTCCATAAATTTCTGAATTAGTCGATTCTCTATACCAGAGGTGCCCAACCCAAATCGGTTGGTGGACCAAGTAAAAATTTACTAAACTGAGGTGAACTGCACATCTCAAAATAAAACAACAAATTATTCAAAATATTTTATTACCTTAAAATTAATGTGACGCTTGTTTTTGTATTTTACTTGAGAATTTTTAATATCAACGGATAATTTAGTCGACACGCATTGTAGTTGATTGATCATGTTTTCATCGAGCAACATGCTGCAATACTCCAGGCAGGTGCCGAGACTGACAACTGACAGTTGACCGGTACACTGCTTCCTTTGTTGGACTCCGTGGTGGGTGGAGGCACGCCAGGAGGAAGTTGTGTTCTCGCTTATGGATCGAAGTCAACAGTGCCTGGGTAAAGGTCTTGTTTTACCCACACAATTATCACCAATGATCTGATATCTAACTATACACGTTTTTTCATCTTATCGTTACCTAATAATGAAATGTCCCAAAAATCCCCGTTTGCAGTTTTTAAAGCTCTTCAAGGAATTGGAGAGCCAAAATCAGTAAAAATGCTTTCCGGTGATTTACTTGTCGAAACAAAATCTGTTATTCAATCTAAATCTTATTTATCTGCTAAAACATTTCTTGACTCGCCCTTCCTCGTTACTCCCCATAAATCATTGGATTCCAGTCGAGGTGTCATTTCAGAACCTGACCTGTTGTGCACTTCTGAAGCTGAAATCCATGGGGGATTTTCAGATCAGGGTGTAACTCAGGTCAGAATAATCACACAATTATTCCAAAGAAACATCTAATTTTTTGACATTCAATAGCCCTAAACTTCCAAATACAATAAAAGAAGGTTACTTAAACTGTAAGATTCGTTTCTATATACCGAATCCTCTGTGCTGTTTCAAGTGCCAGAGGTTCGGACACTCTCAAACTTCCTGCCGTGGACAACTAACATGCTCTAGATCTGCATCCGTTGGGCATTCTTCCACGAACTGTAGTCTAGAGCCGAAATGTGTTAATTGTTCACAATCCCATCCATCATACTCAAAATTATGCCCCAAGTGGAAAATAGAAAAACAGATCCAGGAAATTAATGTAATAAAAATATCCCCTACTTAGAAGCTCGTAAATCGATAGTACCACAGTTATCCCAAACATTTGCTCAAGCCCTTAAAACTTCACCTATATCCACTACCACTCAAATTTATCCAAACATAACAAACATAATTTGTACATCTTTGCAAAGTCTGAAGACTGTATCTTCTGCCAATCAGATGTCAAGTACAACCACAGTTCCTGTAGTCTCCACAGCTTAGCCAAAATTCGCTCTTGCACCATAAAACCCAATTTTCACTCACTTTTGTAGTCTGCATATCATTCTAATTAACTTAAGCACATCTACTTCCTTCCACATCTTCAATAATACCAGCCATATCAAGTTAATCTCAGTTACCTATACCCATTTAAACTACTACCACTACCTCTGGCAATAGTGTATTTAATACCCCTTTTCTTTCAGAATTAAAAGATAAGTTCCCCTAAGATTGCTTCCCTACCAAAAAAGAAACAAGTCACCTTTTCTTGCACCTAATACATCCATCCTGGCATGTGATAATCAAAAACTTCCCGTACATTCGCAACAACCCGAGATTTCAAACAAAGCACAAACAATCGTTGGAAAAAATCAACAAATATGGAAATAAAAATGCCACCCCACAAACCCGTAAAAGTGAAACCCACAAAGATTCATGAGACGAAGATATGATAACTTATGATGAGAATGAATTCATTTTTTACCATCACACATAATGACACCTACTCGAGATAAAAACAGCAAAAAGTAATTGTTATTCTTATATTGCTTCAAAAGCAATGGAAATAAAAAAAAAATTTACATATTATAACCAATTTTTATGTCTATGATAAATGTTTAGTTTAATACTTATGAGTTTTCATTGATCTGTTTTAACCTTATCTAACTTAGTGGGGTATCTCCGACCAAAATTTATATGCTCTTATATTATGAATTGAATTTTCATATTAAAACATCAATTTAAACCTAATATTGAGACCATATTTTTGTTAACATTTTAAGATATGTTTTTAATTTTTTAACAAATGTTTGGCGCAGTATAGCCAAAACTGGCTCTTGCGCCAAAAAAAACCCACATTCACTCAATTACGTTACCTAGTATAACAACTATCTGCATTTACATCTTCACATTTTTTACTTGTGTTACAGAATGTCTGCATAAAATTGATTTAGATTTTCAAAATTTTTATTTCAAATACAAAAAAGCAATTAAGCAAAGAACCGCATTGTAAGCAAAGAACAATAATATGTGTTAAACAGTGTAAATATTACACTGTTCGACAAAAAAAAAAAATTCTGCTCGATGGCTAAATGTTTATTTTCTTATTGCTTGGAAAGTCAAATGAAGGAGAACAAAATTATTTTGAAAAGATTTGCACAGGGGGAGGTGGGGGTGGGTCAAACCACGTTTTTTTCTATTCAACCGTCTATAGTCCAAATGTCTAAAATAATATAGAGAGAAACTTCAAAAGGGCCTCAAAAAGTCTTTAAAAGGGCCGCAGGTTGGTCATACCTGCTCTATACAATAAAAGAAATATTTGGATTTTGAGATACAATGGGCTAAATTCATGTGACGTCATAGTCACATGGTAACTGTAATCACGCTCTAAAATTCAAGTGGCGTCATAATCACATGATAAATTCTAACCCGTGTTTCCAACAAATTGATTCATGTGCCTTTCTGTAGCCGATTTTTGATCTTTACAGAAACTTTCTTTTAAAAAGCATATATTTGTCAACAATAGATAAACAAAAAGCACGATTAGAAGTACACATATTAGATTTTTTTTTAATATAGAAGAATTTTATTACTTGAACATCTTTACTCGAGTATTAAATTTTAAATTGTATCTAAATTTTACAAGTAAAATTATAAATACAAATCTATAAAGTCAGTTATGGAGAACACGTGATCGCATTTATTATGTGACCGTCATGAATTTAGCCCATTTGTGGATAAGAAAGAATACAATTCCCGAAGCAGAGCTATATTTGTTGCTAGGCAATAAACAATTTTTAGTATAATATAAGTATTGGACATATTTAAGAGTTTAATTTTGAAAAGGCAACCATTTAACATTCATTTTTGTTTTCTTTGTTATATCAATAAATATAAAGATCTTTTCTACTTACATAGAAATGTGTAGAGGAACTCTGAAAATATTTTTTTTTAAATCATAGTAAATGTCCACACGGACAAGGTAAATATATCTTTTTCAAACACTCAACCCTTGACGGAACTGTCTTTCTGACGGAAGTTGGAAGTTAATATTATCTGGTCAAATAATCTTTTGTTCGAAACAGAAATGACGCGACAGTTTTGTAGAAAATGCCGCTGTGTTTTTAGTATCACCTGTTTTGTCTGCCTAAACGAGTAAATAAAAAAACAACTGCATAATGTTTTATTCTTTCAAAAAAGCAATTGGAAACAGCGATAATTCGCACTATTTGACAACCACACACTATGATTCTTTAGACTTCCCTATGATTCTTTTTTAATTCCCTCTAGTATAATTTTAGATAATATTCTTTAAATAACTTTTAATTCTTTAGTTCAAGACTAACGCTTTAATCTTAATCACAATCGAATAGCAACCTTGCACCAGAACACTCACTCACACCAGTTTCTACAAAAAATTATGGCTCCTGTTAGAAAGGAGTCACGTGACCTTCACAGCCGGTATAAAAAGTAAAACTCTTTATTGCTTACTTTCTACTCCTATTTCCCCCCCCCCCTAACAATTAATTTAGTCACTCTCCGTGTGGCGAGTGACCGTGTATTTTTCTAAATTACTCGTTATTTTATTTCTATTTTTAACTTTTAAACTTAAATTCCCTTATAAGATCCCACACAGGTTAGCATTCTAGACCCCTCCTACTTGTTCAGTTTCAAAGCATCAGTGCAGCCAATAAAGTGCCTACTCTCCCAGTGGCATGGACCAATCAAATGCATTCCACTCATCAAACTTCAGGACATTCTCGCCGAAACCTAAGATACAACCCTGACTGTTTCCTATAGCCACGCCTCCTTGCCACGATCCCACAACCAATCAGGACACTCTCTCCCAGCCAGGCCCTTCCACATCAGGCCACATGCACATTTCCGATATGGGATGGAGGAACTCTTCGCGTTCCATTTCCCAGAGATGTCAGCGTCAGCGTCAGCGTGCTTACTTTCTTGGTCTGCTCGTTTTCGCCCTATAAACGTCGTTGCCTGCTTTTGCATGTTTGGTTTCGTGTTTTTAGATATTAGGTTTTATTTGTACTGTCTAAAATGTCTTACTGAAGAAATATAAAAATTTCCAAGTACAAAGTTTCCTCAAGTATGCCATGAGAACACCAATAGAATATTTAATAATCAAGAAAAAATCTACTCAGCTTAGGAGATTTTATATATATATATATATATATATATATATATATATATATATATATATATACATTTAAAATATTTAAAAAATATCATAATTCTATAAATAAGAACAATTTTGAAATATTATGATGATTCCTAGAATACAAATACCCCTTTTCAAAATATCTAGGGTTAATCAAAAAATAATAAAATCAAACGTTTACAAACAAATTAAAAACTTCTAAGATAAAAATTTATAAAATAGCCAAGTGCAACCTTGGACCGATAAGTGGGGGTTAAACTAGTTTGTTAGCGCCAATTTTCCCCCTATTGCAACTTGGTAAGGAAATCTGAAAATATACAAATTCTCAAAAATTTAAAATTTTAAGTTAAGACTAAAAATTAAGCTATTTGTCATCGCTTTCTGAAAGATATTATAACATAAAAATGTTAAAATTCTAAAACAACTAAGTCAACGTATCTCAACCTGTGGGGCGCACCTTGTAGGGGTGTGTGGTAACCCTACAAGGGGGGCGCGAGCAGATCTAAGAGGAGAAATAAAGGATTTAAAAAAATTACAAATTTACTGAAAGAAAACAATACAAAATATACAGTCGGACATAATAAAAATAAAATACACATTTACAATGATATAATATACTATAATATAAAGTGTATCAATAATATAGGAATTATAAATGTATCAGTATTGAGATTAATTATTAATGTGTTTGATAATTAATCTCACAATACAAAGTGAAGAATAAGTTTAATAGCTCCTAGTGATTCACGTAGGCTTGTCATATACAAAATTTAATACTTATTTTGATAATTTGTACGGTTTATTATTAAAATCGTATTGTGGCTGTAACGTCAATGTGTATTATTATTGCATTCAATATATTGTTATTGGGTGAAGGGGGGCGCGATGAAAATTAGTATTGAATTTGGGTCGCAGATATTGAAAGTTTGAGAAGCACTGAAAAAGTCCATAATATAACTGAACCACTAATATAATCGAAGATAATGCACTCATCTTTAAAATAAAAACACCTGGAAAAAAAAACTTCCGAAATTTGAAAAGTTAAATTAAAAGATCCTAGTATATTCACTAATGAAATATCTCAAAACACCAACACATAGATATCCTAAATATCTTAATAGCTGAATATGAACAAATTCTAATTATATAAATCATCAAAAACTCAGCCAAGAGTATCCCAACGGTACATCAAACTGAAGAATGCTACACAATTTCTGAATACTTTTTCATCACTCCTCTACAACACATACAACTCGTACATTACTCCCAACTCCCACAAACTCCACGTAAATCTAAAAGATCCAAATCCTATAATCAGAATTTAAATATTTGATATTAGATGCAAAGAGTGTATGAAAGAAATTTTTTGATTTGTCACTATAAAAATTTGAAAAGTATAATTGTGTAAATTTTGGTCTACGTGCTTTCCAAAATGTAAATTGTATTTTGTAAATGTTAATTTAAACTGTCTATTTTCAGGTATTTATATATATATACTAGCTGGGGTATACCCGTTTTTTGCACGGTGAATTGAAACATTAAGCAATACTGATTGAAGGATAAAGAAGTTTTTGATGAGTTAATTTTACATGAATTGCAAATTAAAAAAACAAAAAACAAAAAAAGCTTTTTGCATATCTTAGCTGAACAAAAAAAAACCCATGTTTGTTAAATTTTAGGTCTGTAGATGTAATAGCTGATAAAAAAGATTTTCTTTTTATTTATAACTCCCCGTAACTCTCTCATGGGTCGATTTTTGAAAATACCTTTCTAAGCTGATCTCTACTTAGCAAAAGTAACACATTGTATAAATTTTGTGTATTGAACGTGTAAAATAGTGTAAAGAATTTATATCTGGAAGTGTAATACTTTAATATCCCTTTCTGTTGTATTTATATTTTATGTTGAAATCTTGCAACAACCTTACCCTTCGAAATCTAGTTTTATTTTAAAATTAAAAAAAAATAGTGATTACTTTGATCAAAGCAATAAATTAGAAGTGAGAGTGCACTGAGCCTGGCGTAGACAAAACAAAATGGAAAGTTTTGCTTCACACATAAAAGATAGATATATGCTGTCGCGGGCCTTTTCTATGCCTGAAAATCTAATGAAAAAGCTCCCAGGACTAACTATTTTTAAGATTACTAACATTATTAACAACATGCTAACTTTAAGATACTTTCCTAAATCTTGGAATCTCTAAATCTACCCCTTATCTTTCTAATTAAAACCGGGGGGGAAATCCAGTTCTAGCTGAGTCTTACAGACCAATAAGCTTACATCCTGTCCTTAGTAAACTGGCTGAAAAAGTTATTTTAGCCAGGCTCAACGACCACCTCGAAAGAGAACATCCTGATTCCGGAGCAGCACGGGTTTCGCCCTCGTCTCTCCACATCCCACCAACTCCTCAGAGTCGTTGAGTTTATTAAGGAAGGAAATAACAAAGATGAATGCTCGGCCGCGGTCTTACTTGATATTCAAAAAGCCTTCGATAGAGTGAGGCACACGGGCCTACTCTTTAAATTAATTACTTATAGAATTCCACCACCCCCCCCTTATCTTTCTAATTATATCCTATATTTCTGACAGATCTTTCACTGTGAAAATTAATCGCATTTACTCTCAATTTAGAAAGGTAAATGCAGGAGTGGCCCAAGGGTCAATTCTCGCTCCAACCCTCTTTAATCTCTACGTTAATGACATAATTAAAAGTACTAACACTATAATTTGTATGTATGCAGACGATACAACCATACTCAGTAGACACAGAAACCTCAACACATGTGTTGAGAACATCAATGAACACTTAGCTCACCTGGAGATTTGGTTCTCCGTTTGGAATCTTGCCCTTAAGGTATCCGACTACGTTCGGAACCGTGATTTTGCAAAAGCGTATAAATGGATAATATTTAAGATATTCAGTGTCTCTTAGATTAGAAAATGTATAATAAGTTGTTTTAAGAATAGTATTACAATAAAAATTTATTTAAGTACAATATTTTGACAAAAAATGAACATAGAATGACCCATTTTCAAAATATTCTCCTTTTGTGAAAAATGCTTCTATTTGAATAATATTTTCCCTGTCTATAGCTGAGACCTCTGTACAGAGGCTCAACTAGAATTTTTGAAATATATAACTTAGAAGTGGGTTTCTCCATGTCTTACGACTACAGAGGGGAGAAATTTTAAGAAAAAAACGCCGATAATTATTTCAATGGGTTGTAACTCTGAAAATAATGTGAATTTTTCAAAACTCATAGTTGAGCCTCTGTACAGAGGTCTGAGCTATATACAGGCAAAATATTATTAAAATAGAAGCTTTTTTCACAAAAGGAGAACATTTTGAAAAAAGTTTATTCTAAGTTAATTTTTTGCAAAAATATTATATTTAAATAATTTTTTTTTGTTGTCAAAACGTCATGAAAAACGTCAAATATCATGAAAATGATCCATTTATGCACTTTTTTAAAATCACGGTTCCGAACGTATTTGGATACCTTAATACTTCTAAAATTGAAGCGGTTTTCTTTTCCAAAAGAATGCCCCCACCTAAAATCATTCTTCAAAATCAAAGAATTTCCTGGTCTCAGCACACCAAGTACCTTGGTGTCATTATTGATAAAAATCTCACTTTCCGACAACACATTGCATATATTACAGATAAATTTAAAAATACCACGCGTAAGCTTTACTCCCTAATTTGCAGAAAGTCTAAATTTAGACATAACAAATTGCTTATCTACACTCTGATCTTAAAACCACTACTTACTTTCGCCTCCCGAGTCTGGGGATATGCAGCAAAAACAAATATTAACTTACTTGAAACCTTGCAAAATGTAATTATTAGACAAATTTGTAATGCACACTGGCATATGAGAAACAAAGATCTCCCACTATTCCCACAACACAGACAAGATCTCCCAATATTCCCACTATTAGACAAACTATCCGTAAACTAGCAGTCAACTTCTTCAATAACAGATGAATCTGATAACTCATCTATATAAATGAAATCCCTTCCTATTTTTCCCATTTTTCTGTAAGAAGACAAAGAGATATTTTAGTCAATCCAGATTTTATTTAATTTTGAAATTTCTTTAATTTTATAATATCTTTCTTTTATTTTTCCATCCAAGTCTTGCATTTCAACGATGTTGGAATGCTGGCTCTCCCTGATTGGATATTCATCTTTTCAAAACTATATCCCCTAAGCCGAACTCTTGTCTCTGCCAATCAGATATATTCCCTATTCGTTTTCTGACTTCGACTCACGTTCTATGATTTTTCCCGCGTTTTCTCATCTACAGTTTTTGCTGCATTTGGATTGGCTAGGCTAACTTGGCCCACTTTTTTAGTTCAATCTCACTGTTTTTTCTAAGTTTTTAAAGTTCTTTTTCATTATTAATTTATAATTTTACATCCAAGTATTTTTTATTTTCTTAATCTATGAAAGTTATATTGTATTATTCTAATATTTTTATTACACTGGGCAAATGGTAAAACTCTTTAAAGGCATATCAAAATTACCTGATAGGAGGTTAGAGACCGACAGGTCTAGGTACTCCAGCCAGTTTCTCCAACGATCATCATCAATTTCACTGGTCGTTATCTCTTCCGATTTTCCCCATATAAGTATCGATGTTCCCCTAAGTCGGGATTCTTTTGACTCTTTAAAAGTATTGTAACACGTTATACCAGTGTTCTCCCTATGAAGGAAATCCCGTACATTCAATAAAGACTTTGAATTCCATAGCTGTCGTTACTGGGTCTTTGAAATATGTCAAGCCGGTAGGGTTTTAAAATAACACTGGTAGTTTAAAATGTGTTACTGGCATAAATGAACAATCAAAAATAACGGAAAAATTTGACAAAAAAAATCAATGACCCAAGAGAGGAAATAAATAAGAACTGTTCATATTGAAAGACAGCGAAATACCATGAGTTACATCTGCGGAGTAATACCCAGCTGAAAATAGTAATAATACCCTATAGAAGCCCTGCTGTTATGAATATTGGAATTGAATCGAGACAAGGAGCATAGAATCACCAACGGAGTATAACACGTGGAACACTATTGCAATTCAAAGTCGTCGTATCTGAATTGCCCGTCTGTTTTAGCTGGGGTAAATCAACGGTTTTCTGCAAGTCATCGATATGAGAAAAACAGCATGAAATACAAGGAATTCGCCTCTGTGTATTCGCTTTCTCCTCTTCAATCGGCTTTTGGTTTTTGGGGAGAACTTTATATTGTTAATGTTCCTGAAATTGTTTCTTTTTTCTTTCATAGATTTAATGAAATAGTGTTTAATTTTCAAACGATGGTACTTGTGGGCCACAAGGCCTACGAATGTAAGGCTAAAATTAGAAACTTCAAACCTAAGAATTTTAATTACACGAAGGCGTTAAAAGGTCCCACGACACATACAGTACAAGATTTACCCTCAAAACGCTGTAAGTTCTGCGCGCAGTTAGGAATTATGAATGCTTTTCTTTGGGGATATTCATGCATTAATAAACCGTGTAGAGCTGAAACAACACCTCAACCACAATCAAAGCAATGACAATTACATGTATCTGTGTGTGGATACTTAAAAAAAATAAAACGTTCATACACAATAAAGGAAAAGGTAAAAATGACAGCTCGAATTCATTCAAAAAAATATTGCTAAACATCGATGCGGGTTTGACTATTAACATTATTCCTGTTGCAATGGTTGAGAAATTAATTGTGTCGGTTTTGAGGAATATAATGTAGTTAGTGTTAAACAAACTAAAGGGATCCTGAAACTTAAACATGCACTTTAGACCTTAAAGTTGGTAGCTTGGTTAGATCGGTACGGTTTTTCATACTAAACACCGATTTACCTTATGCTCTCTTAGGGTTAGAAAGTTGTATAGAATTTCAGTTGGTAATTGATTTGTGAAAAAAGTTGTGCAGAAAGAGAGAAACCTGATCAACTTCCTTAGTTCTGAAGGCAGCGATTTGTCTTTGCATATCAATCCTGAAAATAAGGATAAGGAAGGTATTTTTGAAAAAGAAATGAAAAATGATAAAACTAAAGAATGCAATATAGTAGAAAATAAAAAAATTTCTGTGATAAAAAAGAAAGAAAAGGTAAATAAAGATGAAATAGATGTAGTAAAAAATAGAACGAGGAAAAACAATGTCCTGAAATTTTCGAATATATCCGAGACGGATTCTGATAATGGGTGTACACATTGTCAGATTGAAGTCGAAGATAATTCGGAAACAAAAGACTTGAGAAAATTTTGAACTAAAAGAAATTTTGGAATGTTAAGAGGATGTGTTTGCTAAAGATAAATATGATGTTGGAACTATAAGAATAGAACCACAGAGAGCGAGACTAACGTCAGAATTACCAATATCATATTACGCGCTTATAAAACGTCACCAAACAACAGGAAGAAATTGATAGTCAAATTAATGAATTATTAAGGCTGGGATCACATTAAAGAAAGTTCATCTCCATATCTGCACCAGTAACACTTGCTTATAAAAAGGATGAATAGAAAAAGTGCAGATTGTGTATTGATTTTAGGAAACTAAACCAAATCACTAAATCAGATGCTGAACCCCTTCCTTTAATTGAAACACTTATAGATAAATTAGCTCAAAGTAATTATTTTTCAAAATTAGACGGGCTTCTGGTTATTGGCACATACCAATACATCCAGACGATACGGAGAAGCTCGCTTTTGTTACCAATAGTGGATTGTATGAATGGCTAAAATTACCATTTGGCTGGCGCAATGCACCCAGTATTTTCCAAAGAACGATACGCCGAATCCTCACTAAACATAAAATTAAATTTGCTGCAAATTATTTTGATGACATCATAATATTTTCCGAAAACTATACAGATCACTTAGAAGATATCAAACAAATTTTTACCATTTGCAGATTAGAAAATGTTAAATTAAAATCATCTAAGTGTTCTTTTTTGCAAACTAAAATTCAGTTTTTAGGATACGAAATTTCTAATGGTATTGTCACTTCAGATAACAGCAATATTGAGGTAATTAAAAATTTAAAACCATCGACTGATGTTAAATCTTTACAAAGGTTTCTAGGTTCTGTTAACGTATACCATAGGTTTATAGATAAATATGCCATGATTAGGCATCCTTTGAACCAATTATTCAGGAAAGAAATTTCTTGGAAGTGGACAAATGAATGCCAAGAATCTTTTGAACTTTTAAAACAAGCTTTGATTTGTAAACCCATATTGAAAATTTTTAAGCCGAAAAGTGAATGTCACCTTTTTGTTGATGCAAGTTTAACTGGTGTAGGAGCGGTTTTAAAGCAACCGGATAGCAGTGGGAATTTACACCCGGTAGCATTCCACTCACGCTCATTAAAGGATTACGAAAAAAATTATGGGATTACGGAGCTGAGTGTCTTGCTATAGTAGACTCTTTAAATAAATTTCACCATTATCTTTTTGGACAAAAATTTACCATACATACGGACCATGCAGCCCTAGTTTGGCTCAAAAACGTAAAAAACTTAAAAGGAAGATTGTTCCGCTGGTCATTACAATTAAGTATGTATGAGTATGATATTAAATATACAAAAGTACCACAAACTACGAAGCAGATATGCTCTCTAGGGATATAACAGGGAAAAACACACAAAGTGAATATATTGCAACAAACCACGTGTCTCACCTATTGCAGTTGGAAGAAATAAAAGAGGCTCAAAAAAGAGATAATTTAAGAGGAAACCTTTTTGAGATTAATAATGTTTTATGTATCCGTAAGAAAAGTTTTACTAAAATAACACACACAGTTCCCTATTCCTTAAGATATAAATTACTTAAAAGTGCTCATGAGAAATTTGGTCATCCCGGAATTCACAAAACAATTAATTTAATCACTCAGGTTTACTTTTGGCAAAATATAACTGAGGACATTACTAATTTTACTAAACATTGTCACACATATCAGGTTAATAAACGACCTCGACAAAAAGTATTTGGCCTCTTACAGGCCATGCCTCCTGTTGATGAGCCTTTCCACTTAATCGCGATAGATAATGTGGGTGGTCTGAACTATTACAATTCAACTAAAAAAATATTTAACTTTACTCATCGATCATCATACTAAATATATCTGGACATTTGCATCAAAATCAATTACTACAGAATGTTTGGGTGGGTGGGTGTGAATACTATTTATCTAATCGTATTAACAACATTACAGAAGTAAGTAATGCATGTGAGACAGTTCAAAGTACATTATTTTCAATAGTTTTTTTAAGTGTCGCGTCAAACTGACCACCTGACCGGAACATCTGCTCATGAACCTCAGAGCCCAAAGTCTCGTACACTGAGTTGAGCACAGTAGGCGTTGGCTTTCATGGGCTTTTTCGCCACTGAGTTTATTTTTTAGTATGGAATTTTTTCACTACTTTTTTAAGATTCTTAATAAGCCTTGAACAAGTATATGTCTCCCCGGAGTTTAAACACTATGATTTAGTTAAATTAAGTTTATAAAAAATCACATAAATGTTTGTGTTCGAAATAACCAACAACGGACTTTCCAATCTCATGTTTTTATTTTCTCTTATTTTTCAAATAATAAATTAGTCGATTCGATATAGATATACAATTTAAAGAAACGGAGTACTCCATCACACACAGTTTTTTTTTTAACTTGTGATTACTTTACATTTTTTAGATCTCGGGTCGTAACTGAAACCGTCACAACAACGTTTTTCTTCTGGTACATTACATGACTCACAACCAAATATTTCGCAGAATCTCGTACCTCTACCCAGAGGGTTAAGATTTCTTGCAGTTCTTTTCAGTGATGCAACCAAGGGTTTTTTCTCAGATGGCAGGCGGCGATAATGCTTAGGAGCATTATCTTTTTTACTGGATCCCTTTGTAGCCAGCGATACAGATATCATCGAAAGAATAATAGCTGCGACGAAGAGGTATTTCAAGGTCGGATTCATCACTACCATCTGCAATTTGAAAAAAGAAGTGCCATGTCAAATTCTAATCAGGGATGTAGCAGTATTAAATATAATCAACCAAATTATAACCATTACGATAAATTATCTTTGAGTTTCAATATCTCATATATCTTTTATCATTTTTTTTTTGTATTTAAAAACTTTAAGTCTGTATGACATTAAACACAGAGCGACAAACATATACAGTCGACTCTCTATGATTCGGAGTCGGAGGGACCAATGAAAAACTTCGTATTATCAAGAGTTCAAATTATCAAGAGGTTAGGGGAAATCTCAAAATACACGAAGAGAAATTTTTTTTCTAACGCATTTAAATTTAAAACTATGTAATAAAACAACAATTCTACTATTGTATAAAATTATTTTAAAGTATTTTTAAAAAATGCATATTATACAGTATAAATGTTATACAGAAGTTAAAAGTCCTGTATTATTATTAAAATAATACATTTATGTAATAAAAATGATTATTAAAAGAATACATACTGTGCATAATTAATATTTTTTGACGAAAAAGTCTGTTATCCTTAAAAATCTGTTATCTGTTCCCTCAGACACTGTCCCCAACACCAGTGGTTCTTCAAGGAAGGGTCCAGTCCAGCCAATTCCCTATGTCAGGGATGGCGAACCAGTGGCACGCGTGCCATCAATGGCACGCGACACAATATTTTGGGCGCGCCAGTGATCAAAATGGTTTGCATTTTATTTCAAAATATCATAGTTTACTATGAAGTATTACGAACAAACGCGAGTGATCGGTCGCGGGCAGTTGTCTTAGTTGCGTTGTGGACTAGAGTTGCTTATGATGCAAAATTTATCTCCGTATAGCATAGTCAATTTCGTTGATACAACTGTATATTAAAGTTTATTTGTGTTATATTTACGATTTTTAATTGTTATTTAACATGGCTAGTTTGGCAAATGAACAAAAAGTGCAAGATAGTTAATGTAACAGAGAATTTCAAACTTGGTGAATCTAGAAATGTGGCATTATTAGTAAAGGTGACAGAGCGGTTTTGGAACATTGGTATGCAGAGCATCGTCTGTAAAACGGCATTTTGAAACAAATCTCAAATCCTCTTGTCAAGAAAGTGAACCACAGTAAAAATAATTAATTGTTTAGAAACTATTGGACAGAAGATTCTAATTCAGCATGCATTCTGCTAAAAGTAACATCTTACAATCCTAAAATAAGTTATTTGTCATCCACACACACAATCTGCAACAACAAAAGTCACACTAATGTTACTTAAATCCGATTTACACACGTATAACTAAAACATTTACAACTATACAGTACCAAAAGTACTTCTTGGCAGTAAATAAAGAGTTTTGAGTTGTTCGTATTTTGTTTTATTATTTTCCCAATAATCACAAGTCAAAATTATTTGATGTCACGTCTGTAACTCACTAAGCGCTTCTTTAGAAAAAAATGGTACGTTGATCCATAAAGGTTCAACACCCCTGCCCTATGTGGTGCCACATGCCATAAGTCACACAGATGAGTCACAAATCGTCATGTCATTTTGATGCAAAAGACACAATCCTATGCATCTCTTCTTTACAATAGCAGACAATCTTTTTTGAATACATATGAAGTAAGATCACGATTTAAACTTTTGTATGTATTTTTGCTTGAGGAACCGGGAAACACAAAGAAAGGATTGTAGATAGTCATCAAAGGGGCTACGTTACAGGGGAGACACACAGAGACAATACAACACAAAACATGTAAACTCCAACCTGTTTGCTGCAGGACTCTACATGGCAGTGAGTGTTCGAATTGTCGAAAGTTTTATAACTTCGAATCATCGCGTGTTGCAGTCGAGCCAGCCACAGATTTGACTTCGAAATATTGAAAGTAACTTATATTTAACTAGATATATAACTTTATATTTTAACTGGATATTTCATGAAATAACTAGACAAGTCAATTAAAGTATATAATAGATGAAAAATTTCATACTTTAACTAGTTATTCCATGAAATTAAAGTGAAAAATAAACAATTTTTTTTAAAAAAAAAGTTATTTTATAAATTAATTGATCATAAATAGTTATAACCTCTCGAAGAAATACATTTTATCCCTATTGCAGATGAGTAATTGATAAATAATAAGGGAAATCAAATGATATAATTTATTATTTTTCATATTGCTAACATTAGTAAAACAGAAGGGGGGGGGGAGAATATGTTTTCCATCTGTTACTGGCACAATTAACGTTTCTACTTCTTGTACTTCAAGACTTGCAAAATGTTGAAGTAGCCAAGCGTCAAGTGGTACTTTTTTCTGTACTGTTTTAGTACTTTTTACTTCTGCTATCAAAGTTAATAATTTTTCACGAGTAAGTGAAGCACTGTTTTCCTTTGTCCCCCGCTTATTTAATAAAGTTTCAAATATTTCCAATTGCATTTTTCTTAGAAACAGGTTGATCTTCCATTCTTGAAGAAGTCATTGCTTGAAAGTAGGTGAAAATATTTGTTAATAATCCAAAATGTAAAACGTTAACATAAATACATCGCCTAAATTCTACGTTTAAAAGCAACGTAATGAAGTGTACACACATACACGTCGTTTCAAAGCAGCTATAAGTGTTTCAAAACTGATTAAAAGCAGCTAAAATCTGTTTGAAAAACTTTCGAGTGCCGTATTTCATACTTTAACGATCAAGTATTCGTTATTCTACTAAACACTCTGTTAAATAGTAGAATTCAATAATTTTATACACTTTAACTGACTTGTCTAGTTATTTCATGAAAGTTATTCTATGAAATAATGAATGTCCGGTATACATATATATGAAATAAGCATTGATTTGTATGATAGTTACGTCTTAGAATTTCCTCAGGTCCCGGGAGTCTAAAACTAGGTTCTACCTGTAATCCTATTAAACCTTATAAACGTTCAACCCGTAACAAATAAATATGCATGTCTCACAATCTCATAAACCTAGGGCACAAACCAATTCGACCGACTGCCGCCTTTCGACTAAATAAAGATGTACATCGGTAGGCAGTGGCGTAACGGAGAACATTAGGGCTCTCCTGCAAAGTCACATTTTGGGCCCCAAGTAGGATTTTACCTACATGGCTTCCGTCCGGCTTTGGACCCCCTAGAATCCTGTTCTCTTCCCCCGCGATTCGGGGTTTGTGAGGGTGTACCTTACGCCAATTTCGGTAGGCCTAGACCTAGACATTAGATAACGGACATGACATGGTAATGCAGTTTAGCCGTTGTTGACATTTGGCATATAGTTCGAACTTCCCAGTTTTTCTAGGAATATGTTTGGAAATAACATTCGACTATATTAAAGCTATTCGGATAACAATGGTATTGAGTCGATTGCAGTAAGAGACGAGGTCCTGGGCCCGGTTTCAGTTGATCTATGCAGTAAGAAATCCTTGGTTTTCGCAATATCAAAAATGAGCCTTTACATTCTTTACATAAAAGATAACGCAATATATATATTCTTAAAATTAAAATAATCTACCTAAACATACGTTAAAAAGGTCAATATAGTATCTTGTTAATTCTCTTAATAATTCTTTAACATTACGATCCAAACAAGAAATATAAAAAAAAAAAAAAATGTCAGTTCTTACATAGGTCAACAAAAAAAATTTTACTTTAATTATTTTTTATTAAAAACATACAATTAATATAAGCATGTATATGCATATGAAAGAATCATACTATTAAGTGGCAAAATAGAAAGCGATTTTCCTTGCAATTTTCCATTTTCCTTTCTATATGTGGATTTGGACTATTATTTTGTTTGTTACTATTTATTCATTCATTAAATTTAATTATTCTAATAAAATAATATAGTAAAAAGAATTCACATTCTCAGAAATTAAGCCATCCCAGATGGGATTCGAACCCACAACCTTCGGATTGGATGTCCGACGCGCTATTCATTGCGCTACAGGAACACAACGGACGAGTTTCCTTTCTATATATGCTGCTGGACTATTATTTTTGTTTGTTACTATTTATTCATTAATTAAATATAATTAATGAATTAAAATTGAAAAGAACTGTATTAACATCAAGTGTCATCCATTGCAAGTTTTAAAAAATGTATTTGAACTTGAATGGATAAATAGAAAATATTTTATAAGTGATTGAAAATTTGATCAAGATATATATATATATATATATATATATATATGTATATAGGGAGAGAGTGAACTAACAGTAGGAATTGAAAAAAAAGATTTAAGAATTGTTAAGATAATGTTAAGCACTAACTTATGGGTGATTATAATCAGAACACATTTTTAATAAGTCACTTACCGAAAAGAGATTTCAACAATGAAATAGTGCCCAATCTTTGCTATATATACAGCTCTTGTGACGATCATCTGTTGTTCGAATTGTCATTATGATTCATTCTAAACATAAAATTTTTTTTTAAATATAAGTTATTGAAAAAATAAATTCCCCTTGTTCTTAGAATTCTATTTATACATCTTCAATCAATAAATTAAAAAATCATTTTGGATTCAAATTGCCTTTTAATTTTAAGAAATTCAAAACAAAACAAAAGCTTGTCGCTTGCTAATTGTGTAAATAATATAGTATACAGAGGATGAAATTTTAATGACATCCGTATTGTTTCTTACTGCGACGAGTTTTGATTTTTATGAACCTGATTTGTCAAGAATCATTAGTCACAATTAAATCAGTTTCTGTGGTCATTAGCTTGGATACACTAGCACATTTTCAAAAAGATTTATGACAAATTTCAAGCACTGCCTTTTTTTTTTAAATATATTTGTAGATCAGGTTTATTTTAATTTTGATTATAACTAATGTTTGTATTCTTTGTAAATAAATTTTCTTGTATATGGTGCATTTGATTGCCTTTTCTTTGCGTTTATTATTATTATTATTTTGAATGAGATTTTAAAAATATAATTTTACATCAGTGTATCTAAATACAAAATCTAGAACGGTATTTTGATCAGCTTAAAACTTTCTTTTGAGAATGAGGATAGGCTTGGCATCTGTAATAATTGTCACCTTTATTTTTTTTAAAGGAATCAAACTATTCACCATGATCAGGGGACTTATTTCCTGCTCTGTGAAAACCTCCTACACCATTATGAAGCTACCATCACTGTCCGCCGTGCCTTACCACAAACTTGGTTGCATGGTCTCGAGGAATTTGAGGCACACTTGAACCTTACTGTTAGCTCTTACCATCTGGAATCATCTCATCTGACCAAGCAATAGTTTTCCTGTGCATTAGCGCTTCAATGGATCTCGTATTGTAAAGGCATACGAATGTGGTTTCTGCCACCGTATCCCGTTAATAACACTAATTTTACCGCGATGTTATCATAGACTTCTTTCGTACTTTCTAAGCAGATTGTGTTGCTGTTATTTGGCCCACTTTTGCTTGTTTGTTAACACTAATGTGAATTCATTAGATATTTTTCGCTTGGAAGACATGAGGGTTAATTAAAAATTAGTTTCACCCATAAAATGGTTGTTGCTCCAGTTATAGCAAAATTTACATATTTGAAAGCTGGTTTAATAGGATTTCTCGCTAAATTTTTAATGCATCGTTCTTAAATAACTAGATTTGTTAGTGCAACGGACCAAGACCGGGCTACTCCGAAAGAATCGGTGGACTACATGTAGTCCACGGGCCGTAGGTTGAGTATCGCTGGTATAATCTGTCAAAACTCGAACATTTCTGTAGATCAGCGGTTCTTAAGCTTTCAATCGCCATGGTTCCTCTTTATTATCAGGGAGACATCGCATACCCCCAAGATTTTAAACACCCTTACCCAACTCTTAATACTCTTCATCAAAATACTAGATCTAGCAGAGCTATTTCATTGGCGACTATTTAGAAATCTAATCTAGTGTGGTATATTTTTCAATTTTTTCATCGAGGCCTTTCAAAGTCTGTAAAAGAGGAAAATCTCAACGTTAGACATGAAAAATTTCGTGATTCCCCAGGGGTCCGTGAACCTCAATTTCAGAACCGCTGTTTTAGATAATAAAGTACTTGTTTATATCTCTATTCTCAGATTAATTTTTCTTTATATTTGGTTTGATATGAAGCTCTGAGTGGATATGTGCAGATAAAACTCAGCTTACAATTCTAGTAATTTCTCTGGTTACCTCCAGGGAAATTACCAGATAATTATGAAACATCTGCACAACCAGAAGATTCAGGACAAATAGCAAAATACTTAATTCTATAAAAGGAACTCTAATTTAAAAAAAAAATTGAAAACATTTAATGCAAATTCAAAAATCATGTGACTGTGCATCAAATCTCGAGAATTCCGCAAAAACCAGTAATGGCTTACTTGCTTCGTCCTAGTAAGATACATACTTTAATGTTTTAAGTCTGTTGCCAGTGAAGCGTTAATAAATTTATCGCTTGCAACTATGCTTCAACAGTATTATTAAATGAATAAGTAGGAACTTATTAGCAGGTTAAAACGTATCAAAACATTTATGTATTCTTTTTATACAATTCTCAACCAGTTAACTATTCCCCCCGCCCCCGTTTGAGAGCGCGTAACTACGTGTGTCACGGAAATCGAGCGATGACGAGTATACTCATCAATCACAGACTGTGTCGCTGTTAAAATATTGGATTAAAAAAACGGGTTTATTTTATAAAATTTTCAACTTTTCTACCAGTCTTGACACTAAGGAAATTCTAGAGTAGGCGCTGTAGGGTTGATCACAGTCCTCTTACCAGAAAGCATCTTTGCTTATCCCCTCCCCCAATAAAATAACTGTTCTTTAGACAGCACGGCATTTAGCCATTATCTTATGTTAGCACATGATTGTAATATCAAACAATTGGCATTTACACCACTCAATAGCCAGTTAACGTCGGGCCAGCAGCTACCAATGGGCTCAACGCTTGGTCAGCGTCACGCATTTGTCCCATGGTCAACCATATATCTGAAGAAACACTATTATAAATCAATTTCCCGACTTTTAATTTTGTCCCTTTTAGGCTAACATCTAAAAAACATTATCATCTCACATTATTAAATTCCTTATGCAAACTGTTGGTACTTGGTACACTTCCGCTATTCTCGGTTGTCGCCCCCCCCCTACAACTTATCACTTCTACGACTTCACTCATACCGAGCGGACGTACCATCCCAGCCGTAAGAAAGTGCCTCTTTGTCTTAAGATTCTTTAATTCTGAAATATATTGATAAATTATTCATACTAATTACCTATGCTGATTAGAACACAGATCTTTGTATGTTTTGGGTTAAAGTTCATTTTTTTTTCATTTGAACACTATCGGCGTTCATTTTAATGCTGGCATCCCACCACATATAGGCCTACTGTCCCCTCCAGTGCATACAGAGGCGCATGAATTCATCTTAAATTTTTCATATTTTTGATCTATTTGTTTTACTCCAAACAGGACTCAAAATATTCCAAACATTTTGAAATTTGAGAATATATTTTGTTTTTCTCAAAAATTACAATTTAAAATGGCAATGGTCACTGCTTTTTACGCTTGACGAGTATACTCGTCATGACACATAATACTGCTGCATCTCGATGACGAGTATACTCGTCAATCACAGTTAACTGGTTAATTTCCACCATTTTCTAATTCTGATAAATAAATTTACAATATTTTAAATCGACGCGTTGTCACGTAACAAAAGATGCAATCACTACGCCTGCTATTTATTTTCATTTTAGTAGCAATATCTCCAAATAAGTAAAAAATTTGAATTCTCCACCATGTAAACAAGCATTTTTAATTTTATAATTGCTCCATCCTATTCCTGTAATAGCTCCATTCAATTCAAAATCCCACTACGAACTTATCTTTATACAAAATACTTAACTTCTCTTTGCTTTCATGTTAACATAAAAATAAATACTGAGTGTGTATAAAACTATAAAATATTCGTCTCTTTTCTTTTTATTTCCAATGGGGCTGCGAATTGGTATTTACCATTTCAGACCTAGTACATTCCCCGAAAGCTGAACGGCCGCGGTAGCCGAGTGGTATAGGTATCGGACCGTGGCTTGCCTTGTCACGAGTTCGAGACCAGTACCACTAAGGACCCGCCGTGTAGGGCAGCGATGCACGCTAAATCTGTCGAGAGCTGAAACGTCCTCCCGTTGGTGTGGTGTGGTAGTTAGGAGATGGGGGTGCCAGCTCAGGTGTCGTCCACGTCACTTGACCATGGTTCAAAATTACGTGGTCCGTCGCCAAAAGCCCTCGTGTAGCTGAACAGTGCGACGTTAATATTCAATCAATCAATCAGTCAGGTTGTCTATAAATTCTATATAATGCAAAATCGTATTTTCTTCTACAGCTGTGGTTTTCTTTTACATCTGCAACTATACTTCGAAATATTTTTCTCTCAAAATATGTCACTCGATTTTCTTCCAGTTTTGTTATTGTCCAAATCTCAGATGCATATGTCAGAATTAGTCTAATAAGAGTTTTGTAATATATCAAAGTATAATATTTGATAGAATGAAAAAATGGAAGAATTTTATTTTAATTTTCGATTATAAAGTTTTCACACTATTTTACATTTTGATTGTGGAACACTAAAAACCCTAAATGTTTGCTTTTTGTAAGTATACTCTGCGTTCTATGAAAAACGTTTCACATATCTTAAATTAATTTTTCTCATACTTAAAAAATTTTTCATCTTCATACCTCTTTTTCAAACGATTGAGGGTTTTGTGTGTATGCATATACATTTGCACACACAACTTGAAGTATGGTGTAATACAAAGTCTTACTTTGCAGTCGAGACAGAAATATATCGGCTTCTTTTGGATTAACATTCCATTTTCATTTCTTCTCATGCAACAAAACTCCCATTGTCTTACCGATCATGTTACTTATCAAAACTTTTCACAAGAATCTAAATTACCGCCTTCAAACAAAAAAATTCTCCCCTTTACCATTAAAAAAAAAAAAAAATTCTCGGCTGAGAAGCATATTTGTACCATGGACAAACTACATCTCCTAAAAAAAAAATCACTGATAATCTCACTCTAACAGGATTAAAAATACTAAAAATCAAAGTTAAAAGGAAGAAAATATGAGTGCCCGTACGCTGTACGGCAGCGTTTCTCAAACTGTGGGGCGCGCCCCCTGGGGGGGGGCGTGACAACTCTACGAGGGATGCACGAGCACACTGAAAAGTCGTAAGTAAAAGATTATTTTAAAAAAATTATTAATTTACTTAAAGTAAACAAACAAAATACATTCTGACATAATAAAAAATAAAATACACATTTACACTGATATAATAAACTTATAAATGCCGTGGGTAGCCTAGTGGTTAGAGCACCGGACTCCGGACCGGAAGGGGCCGCGGTAGCCGAGTGGTATAGGTATCTGACCGTGGCTTGCCTTGTTACGAGTTCGAGTCCAGAACCACTAAAGACCCGCCGTGTAGGGCAGCGATGCACGTTAAATCTGTCGAGAGCTGAAACTTCCTCCCGTGGTGTGGTAGTTAGGAGAGGGGGTGCCAGCTCAGGTGT
>BMAV01000181.1:434213-539997 GCA_019973955.1 Trichonephila inaurata madagascariensis
ACTTGCGACAACTTTTTTTGGAAAAAATGGAGATATAGGGATTTTTTTGTGATTTTTAGATTTATTTAGTATATTTTAAGGAAAAAATTTTAAAATTGATAACAGAAAAAAATTTATTATTATTAAAATGGGAAAAAACTGGTGAAAATGTACAAAAAATTACATAAACGGGGCTCGTTCTGTACAAACAATTTATGAACAAATTCTCAATTTTGATGTGTTACTTTGTTATTCGTGTTTGAAATGACCTTCAGGATAAGAGATATTTTAATTTTTACAAAAACTAGAGCACTCTATCTTAATGACTATATGAAATTGCTTAAAAAAACAATGATTATATTTACATAAAAAACTGTAAATTTTTAAATACAACAGTGAGTGATAAATCTGAAGGTCAAAACACTTCTACTGTTATACAAAACATACACACAAAATTTCAGCAAATTATTTTCAAAACTTTTTGAGCAATCGCTGTCCCCGTTTGAGCTTTTCGAAAAAAACACATTTCGAGTAAAACGCATTTTAAAGTTTGGCATCTTGTGTAAAGTTATGGCATTTGCTTTTAATAAAACACTTGTAAAATTTGTTCTAGTGAATGGAAAGTAAAACACTTGGTATTTTTATTAAGCTAATAAGATGACCTATAAAATAAAATCATAAACAAAATTTGTCAATTTTTGAAAAAAATCATGATTTTAGAGTAGTCGAATACCTTAACTTTGGATCTGCAGCCATATACAAAATTATTCAAGAAGAATTACATATGAAAAAAGTAATTTGCCTTTGGGTTCTCCATAATCTAACTGAGCACCAAAAAGAGGAACGTGTCAGAAACAGTAAAAAAATCCCTTAAATTACCAAATGATGGTGGCCACCGCGTCATTTCTTAAATTGTAATGGATGATGAAACATACGTGCCGTTTTATGACGTTCCAACACGTCAAGAAAACAAAGTATGGGTCTTTGAAGATGATCCTACGCCAACATTGGTGAAGAGCCAACGAGCAATGAAAAAAGCAATGTATGCCGTTTTCTTCAGAATTACGGGATTGATCAAAGCCATCAAGTTGGAAGGACAGAATACAGTAACAGCAAACTGGTATACCACTATATGTCTTCCAGAAATTCTCCAAGAAGTTAATGTTAGGGGACTAATGCTTCACCATGACAGCGCATCTTCCCATACAGCCAGATTAACAGCTAAGTTTCTCTAGCAAAATTAAATTAAAGTGATAGAGCATCCACCTTATTCTCCGGATCTAGCAATGTGTGACTTTTGGTTATTTATTAATTTAAAAATGAAAATACGTGAACGTCATTTTCATTCAGAAGAAGACATTGATGTGGCTATAAATGCGTTTTTTTTTTCATCAATTCCAAGAAATGAATAATTTCAGGCATTTACTCTGTGGAAAATTTCGTATACAAAAGTGCATTGATGCTGGAGGAGACTACTTTGAACACTCCTAAAATTTTGCAAGTATAACTTTAAAAACCTAAGAGTATCTCAAAAATTTCAGAGTGACCCTCGTAAACATGTTTTCTCCTCTTATTCGTGCCCGGTCTTTCTTGTGTTTTGTGTCGTTTCGGCCGTGACAGGAAAGCGTTTCCGACGATGAATTCCTAAATGATTTTTCGTCGCTTAGGTTTACTCCATCTGTCCTGAAAATTTGTTACCGCTGTACTGATGCACCATGTGTAATGTAAAAATTACCTCTTAGTTCAAGAAAAAGCTAAGGCTTTATTTCTTCCAATAAAATTGATGCACAAGAGAGAGGGAGAATCAATGCAATAAACTTGGTATTATAGTATTTATCGATAAAAAAAATATATCTGTGAATATATCCCTGTGTGTTGCTTTGTCGTGAACATCTCTCTAGTCTTCATAACAGGCAAAAGAGATTTCTTGTTCTAATTTGTTTCATAAACTTCATGAAAAGATAGAAACTATATCTTGATAGCTTTTTTACGAAAAATAAGTTTAGGGGAAAATAGAGAAAGTTTCTGATTCTAAGGACAAACACATCATATCCGTATCGCATTAAATCCATGGCAGATTTTGGGGGGAGAGAGAGAGGCTACGATTTTAAATTAAACCACCTCTGGGATAAATCTTTTTTTCCAGAATACTACGCATTTCGTCCAAATAGAGTATGTTCTTAATAGTTCAGTATAGAACTTTGAAAAGTGTGCGTGTGACATACTATTTTCCCCCTATATTCTCAAAACCATTTAATCTGAATACTAAATGAATGGGCTCAATTCATGACGTCACATGATAAAACCAAACACGTGTTCTCAATTGAATTCAAAACAAACATTAAATTAAATGTACTTGCTGTTCTATTTGCAAAACTTAGATAATTTTTTTTAAATTCCCTATTTGAGTTAGAAGATGTTTAAATGTTGGAAAAAAAATTTCTTCAAAAAGATTTTTTAAAATTAAAAAAAAATCGTATATATATTTTATGCTTATAATTTTAAATAAATGCGTTTTGTATACATATGTACATTTTAACTGAAAGTTTCTGCAAAGAGCAAAACTTGGCAACACAGAAACGCGTGAACTGATTAGCTGGTAATACAAGATAGTTTTTATCGTGTGACTGTGTCGTCACATGAGTTTTTCACTATCATGTGACTTTGGCGTCACATGAATTGAGCCCATTGCTTATTAGACAGTTCTGATAGAAGTAAACTAACTTAAATTAAATAAATCAAATAAAACACCTCTTGGAAACAATCTTTCTGCCAATGATTTACATATATGCAGGGTGCCCCTAAAAAAGCTCCCAAAATTTGCATAGCTAAATCCCTCGTTGTTAACTCATAAAAAATGCCCAAACATCTGTGAATGTACTATCCATAGTTAACGAGCAAAATGCGAAAAACAAAGAACGACGTCACAGTCGTATTAAACGCATTAACATCAGTATTTGCAAATATTTATAAAAGCAGAAGTTCAAAATGTCCGCCGTACATATCGAGGTAGGCTTGAGCACACCATGGAATGGATGAGTGCACACATTACAACAGCGTGGTGTCCATCGAAGTACAAGCAGCATGCAGACGGCCAACTAAGTTCGTTTGTGTTGTTCCTGCGTCACGAAACATCAATTGCTTGAGATTTGCCCTACAGAGAAAAATTCCAACTGTATGAAATCTGGCGATCATGGCAACCGTAAAACCGGACCGCCATGTCTGTTCCAGCAACCGAAGTATGCCATATCCAGTCAACCACGTACAGGAGAACAAAAATGCTCCCGAGTCTTATCATCAACCATCATGCATCAACATTCATGCACAATCATTTACACTCTTTTTCTAGTAAACTATGGATCGTACAGAACAGCTCTTTCGGCATTTTTTATGTACTCAAAATGAGGAATCTGGCTGTACAGAGTTTGAGTGCTATTTTAGGAACACCCTGTATATCTGCACATTTTGATAAATAAATCGAAAAATTCGACATTAATATATCTTCCCTATCTTGCAAAAATGCAGCAAAATTGATAAAAAAAAAAGTTTACCTCAGTTGTACATTCCATATTTTCAGCTTGCTATAGTCTCCATGACATATAGCGCAAAATATACTAGCGTAGGTGGTTCCGGAAGCGAGACTAGTTACGGGAGGTAAATGTCCAATGCTCCCAGAGCAGAACTGAGAAGATTGAGCCCAGCTTTTTGGACACTTCCCAACGGCCTTAAATCGACCCACTTTCGATAAGGAGAGACACATGTTGTACTCGTCAGCTCGTTTTGAACTCGTAGCTGAAAAATATAAAATGCAAAAAAATATTATTTAATCCTCAACTGAATACTTTATCGTATAAATAATGAAAATAAATCCCTTTAATTATCGTCTATTAAATGAAAGTGTCTGTCTAATAAAGATTTTTTTTTTCAAAATTCCACGAGAATTGATTATGGATATTTGCAATGCACCTGTTGAAACTTGTACATATGCGACATGAAACTTTCTTGTTGGAGCTTTTAACCCTACTTCACTTTTATATCCAGTTTAGCAATAATTAGTCTCCATTACTTTTCGCTTGCTTGTAATTAATATACCTGTACAGAGTTGCCAACTCTATTGATTAATTCTTTGAAAGATAATAGTTGCAATGTCACCCTGCAATGGATTCCAAGTTGCATAATCATGGGTAATGAGTTGTCTGACACACTGGCAAGGCTGGCTTTGACCTTCCCCAACCAGGTCTTTTTGTTTTGTTTGTCCAAAGTGTCAAAAGAATTATCAATACAAGATTTAAGGCTCATTTTTGAGAAAAGATTCCGGACTCTGCGAGGAGAAAGAATTGGAGTTCCTCATTGGAATGTCACATTCCTTATGACCTGTCAGTGTCGCTAACTATAGAATTACAACTGGACATAACTACCTGATGAAACACCTGTACAGAATCGGTTCAGCAGATTTTTCAGCTTGATTCTTATGTAATGCTACAGACATGTGAGGATATCATTTGGTCTCTTGTTTCGGACTCGACAACTATAACTGACAGCTATACTCAGCTATAACTGGCAAAAATAAATGTAGATTTCATTGTATCTCCTGAATTGTATTATTATATTGGATTGTGTGTGTGTGTGTGCCCGTCATAGACATGGCAGTCACGCCTAAGTCTTGCGAAGGATTTTCATCTAGCCTTGCAATACTCGACCTGCTGCCCACTGGGCTTTTCTGAGTGGCCCGGAAGTGACAGGTCGATTGATAGACCCTCCGGCTGGTGTACAAGATACGGTGACGTAGTTTACCTCAGTCGCGACAGCCTATTGTCTCAAAGAACCAATGGAGTTGGGATCAAAATGCAATATGCTCGGTGCAGACTTGCAACGTTTGCTAATCAGTAATCGTTGGGGGCATGAAAGAGGTCCCCCCAGGAGGTTTAAAGAGTCGGTTTGAAAGGTGATGAGGCTAATCTTATCTTTTTTTTAAACACAGGTGAAAGAGGTTGCGGGGGCAGCTGCACTAGTGATTGATCAGGAATAATACAAGGGAAAGTTGTTCTGGAGACAGCTATACCCGGTAGACGACCTTCTAAAGATCTACGAACATTGATTTGGATTTGAACTTTCCTCCAGTGAAAGACTGTGATGATTATACTAATTAATAATGAAAATAATTTGAAATAAAATACCTTTAGGCCAAAAGCTGTGTGATCTCTTTCGCTACCAAGAAATGAAGTAATTTTGAAGGTCTCTCGACGCTACAGCACTTTATTTACCTATGCCAAGGCCGCTTTTCCGTACAGTCACGTGCCTAGGGCACAAAATTGGAAGGCGAAAAAGAAAAATTAAAATTACAGTGGACGTACCACCGCCTAGCGAGTCATGAGAGAAGTATTTCTGTCTTAAGAAAGTAAAGACTGAAATGGGATCTGCCATGGAAAAAGAAAGCTTAACAGCTTGATGCTGCTATACGCTCAAAATGATGTTATAATGGAAATAGTTTATAATGATGTCATTAATGATTTTGCAATGATCAAAACTCGAAGAAAACCTTTGTTTTACATGTACAATGACTCGGCGAAGAGTAAGGATGTCTAAAAGTGAAAAAAAAATCGTAAAGCAATAAGCGATAAAAAAAGATGATAATTAACTAGTTGAAAACAGCTCATACGATAACATATATTCTATACTGTAATTGCTAACGATTTCATTAATTTACCATACTAATTTACAGAAGGTCAGTAATGCCGCAAAGTAAGAAATGAACAAGAATGGCCAAACTATGCCACTATTCTTTCCTTTCGGCTGCCGGTTGCCAGTCCAGGGCAAGGCAGGTCCATAGATGAAAGATAATGGAAAGACTCACCAAAGAGCAAAAACAAAGAAAGGGAAAATCCCTGCCTAGCCAAACTTGGCGAAGTAAGAACTGAAGGAGAGGGGGTGCACGGGAAATAGTGCAGAAGGCGTAAAAATTTGAAGTGCCTAGGGAGCTGGGGAGACTAAAAATGGCCTTGACCTATGTGCGTTATTATTGTAGACAAATATGTACTTCCTAAACGAAAATTGCTGTAAAAAGCAAAAATTGACAAAATCGAAATGCATGAACTGATACGCTGAAAACACGTGACTGCAGTTATCATTTGACTAATGACGTCACAAAAATGTGTTGTTTTTTCTAATACTACCTGATCGACGGTGTCAAATACAGTTCAACAAAAATCATCGTGGCAAGAAGATAGCTTATACGTCTGCCGTTAACTACAGCTTTTAACACCATACAGGGTGTGACGTGCTCACGCGTCTTTTCTTTAACATAACCTCTGGGTTCTTTGGGGTCCAAGATTAATGGCAACTCTTTTCCAACCAAAACCCAAGAAGCGAAATGTGAAAAAGAAATGAAAATAAGATAGCTTTTAAATAACAGAAGTTTCAGTAAGTGAGATGGTAATTTTGGGGAATGGTATGTGTGGAAGAGACAAGTGTGAATTGACAGCCAATCATGAAGTTACCTGGAAAATAAGCCATTAAATCAAGGTGCATACCATTGCACGCGCGCCCAGATGTTTCTTCATAAGATTGAATCTAAATTTGGATTAAGGTAGGAATGATTATTTGATATTAGGACTTGTAATATTATTAGAAGTGAGAGTAGGTGGATTAAATAATTATAGTGGTCTAAGTTACGCGATTCGGTTTAACTATTACTGTGTGTTTGTTCATTATAGATTCTCGCTTAATTAATATTATCTAAATTGTTAAACATTTAAGTTCTATTCTTAATAAAGTCATATTAAGAATCAAAAATGTCTATTCCTTTTGCAAACCCTACACCTCTAGCTCACGCTGACAATCAAAGATACGGTCACCATAGGAGAGCGGTTTCACAAGGGTACGACTTGGCTCGCCCCCCCCCCCCCCTCAATTATGAGGAACAAGAGCCTGGGGGACGGTCAGGGTGCCTCTCCCTCTCTTCTCCTACCATCAACTACACGATAGGTTGATATTTAGAGTGTTCCCATGCCACACAAGCACTATACATTTTCAAACTTGCCTTCTCCTGGATATGATCCCAGACCCTACAGAACAGTGGTCAGCTTCACTAACTACTATACCGGATTACGTGAATGTAGCCCAGTGCATGAAACATTGATCATCTTTTAACTCAGATTTGAAGTAAAACATAATTACTTTCATCACGATAAGGTGAGTCGAAACAACAGTCTCTGTATTTGGAACAACTCGAGCTGCAGGAACATTGATGCAGAAAGCCTCGTGTTACGACAGAGTTTCCAGAATCCTTTTGACACTTTTTCGAACAGGAACCAGGCACTACCTGCTCTCCTAATGCGAGACTCATGGCATATGTCACATACAGGAACAAAATAGGCAAGAGATTCATGATGAAAGATGGCGATTATACCAATCACAATACAGGATTAAACAATACAGGACTTTCGGAGGACCTATTTTAAAAGAAAAAGTGTATTAATCAGAATTAGATATACATTGACGGTTATCAAATATTATCAAATATTTTTTTATCTAGATATTTTTGCATTAATATTTTGAAGCATACACATATTGCATGATACAGGGGGATTCATAAAGTATACAGTTTCAATATACAACCTCTGACAATAAAGTTCGGTGAATGAAGTGAGAACAGCCGATCTGACAACACTGGAGAAACAAAACGCTGCACATGCGTAAGGGCAGGTGTTGACCATCTGCCTCTACCGTTGTTCAGTTTAGACTCATTTGTGTTTAGTGTAAGACTTGTTTTACAAAGTGCTTGTTTAGTGCGCAGGTTCTTAACTAAGAACAGGAAAATGAAAGAAAAAAAATCAATTTAGAGTTTTGTTTTAAGGTTGGCAAGACACTAAAAGAAACTTATGCGATGCTGGTACATGTTTATGAAGATCAAGAGCTGTTCATGAAGTGTGTGTACGAGATGTTCATCCGTTTTCGAAAAACAGGGAAAGTGTTTCTGACTACCCCCGTAGCGGAAAAAGTAACGAAAACATTGACCTCCGTCAGTAACTAATATATTGAGAAAGTGAGGAAATTAATCACTAAAGATTGTGAAGCATTTGCCCGTGGAGGCCCCACTTCTAGTGAATCTGGAGTGAGAAGACACGATTCGTATTACCAAATAATCGCGTAATTGACCACTATATCTAATTTTATAGATTACGCCAAATCTCATTAAATCTCACAGTTTCCTTATACCTTAAATCAAGAGTCTTACCGCTATATCGTGGGTAAACAACAATTAGCTTGATCCTAACTGACGTGACTTTAGTCCTTGTGGAATGGTATCCACCTTTAACTTGATAACACAGGTTCGGGTGGGTTAATCCTTGAACTAGTAATTTCCTCTAGCTTTAACTTAATCGCGCTTTATCATAAACATAGACCTCATATAGCAACTTCACATAGACACACCACGAACGCTAAACTTCTACTATTTATAAGATTCCTAATTTGCATTCTCACGTTCTTTTTCTGGATTTGGTTGGAAAGAATTGCCATTCTGGCCCCAAAGAACCCCAAGAGAACATTAGTAGAAATCGCGATGAAAGCCCGTCACAAGATCGTCAATTAACTGTGCGCATGATAGCAAATGAACTGCAGATTAACCGTGAATCCATGCGACAAAGCGTTACCCAGAATTTGAGGATGAGAAAAACGTGTTATCGATATTGACCATATTCCTAACATCCAACGAAACGTAATAAGGCTTTTGAACTCCATCCCAAAAGAAGCCTTCTTGCAAAGTTTCCAGGACATGTATAGAAGATCTCAGCTTTGTATAGTTATGGGATGGGGACTATTTCGATGGGTTTTTTTGGTAAATTTGGTAGTTTTCTCTTTACATTCACGTATCGCATATTATAATATTTGCGGTAGTTTCGAAAATAAGATTTTTTTAAAGAATCGGATACATCATTTTTGTACTCCCCGTATATCGATTTGAATCCAATAAAGGGAATGCAAAAATGGGACATATAAGTCTTTTGAGATTAATTTATTATTATTACCAACTTAACTTTTATTTTTATAGCATTATCCTAATTGCACTTTTAAAAAAAATAAAATTACGAAACGAGAATTATTGACATACTTGAAAGTTTTAAATAATTTCTAAAACTGTTGTTTCAACTGTGATTTCTTAGTGTGTGCGAGCAAGGAAAAAGAAGTATCATCATGATGCAATCAAAATTAAGAAATATAAATAATAATGCAACAATAATATTAGAGCAATACAATATAATAAAAATTATAACGTAATATAAGGGTAATACAAATGCATTAAAAAAATATTAAAAGACGAGAAAAATATACTCTACTTAAAAACATTTCATATGTGTTTCAATTTCTCCAGACGATTTTTAAATCAGAAATTCCTTAATAAAAATAATAAATTATATTTCACGACATGAAAATGGTAAATAATGGAAAACTAGTAATATGGAAAGTGATATTATTTTATTAAAAGAGGCAAGGATTAAGAATGAAAAGATTCTATATAATTTGGGGAACTTTAATAAATATCGATTCTCAGAATATTCTACATTCAAAGATATAAATAGGTACATTCGTACGTGTATTAAGCTTGAATGTGCATATTGATTGTGTGTGTATTCCATTCTCTAAAAATACGTGTGCTTAGATAATAGTATTAAATTAAATAAATTACATGAAATTTCTGGATTTAACTTTTTGTGACAATATTTTGTAGACATTAGTGCATTAAAGCGAATGTAATAAGAATTATATATTATTTTTATTAAATAAAATCGTAAATAATTAGTAAAATCTGTATATTCTATTGGGCAAATTAAACCTGAAAATATTAGAACTAGAAAATATTAGAATGGATAAAATTATCTATTTCTGATTGAAAAAATACTACTTATTATTAGATTCATTGAAATGGAACTTACGAAAAATGCTTCCTTAATTGTTGTGGAGTAAAAATAGAAGCTTATAGATTAAGTATTTTCTCAAAGAGTATACAAAACACTTAGGAATTAAAGAACTCTTGAAGCATAAACATTGTTCAATGGTCTAGATATTTTTCGGAATTTTATTCAACACAAAGCCTCTTTTATTTTGATTTGGCAAGCTGCCTAGTTTTAAAAAGTTTCATTTAGAAAAACGAAAAACACTTCATTGTGGGGACTTTTGATAATATCATGGCCAAATTAATTAAAAGCACTAAAAATAACTCCAAGTTTTTTACGTTGATTTTTTTATGGACTGTACAGTAAATTGTTGTTCAAGATAGTATATGAATAATTTATAAATTATATTCTAATTAAGTAAATGCGATATTCGAAGAAAAGATAAATCACAACAAATAAATTTGAAAGATAATTCATAAAAAAAAATTATGCAATAATCCATAATTAAACACCGTGACTGAAGATATTAATTTATTCATTTCAAAAAGTTTTGAAAAGCATAAAATAGTTTGATATATAATACTCATGTATCGCATATATATATATCAGAATTTAGAGAGGTTCTGAGATATAGTATAGATAGAAAAGTATCAAAACAACTAGGATATAGCGATTGAGGGAAAATACTAACTACTTTGCTCATCTTTCTACAACTACTTCATCTTTCTTTTACTAATGCCTTGTGCAATCTCATTAAATACATCAAACATTTTTAATTCAGGTATATTTTTATTTACAAAAGTAGTGTATAATACACTGTAATATTTTAGTTTTAGTTGTTAATTTTTTAAATACGTGGTAATCTCAAAATATCTACGAAAAGAGCACTGAACAGAGCAAAAGAAACAAACTTTCATTAACTAAATTTTTTAGATTAATTTATGAGGTATTACGATTTAACTATGAGGGATTTTGAAAATCCCTAGATTTTTTTTATTGCAATAAATAACGTTTAATTTACGAAAAAGGACAGTTTTATAACTCATTGTTTAACATGGCGCGTGCGTGTAATAACTTAAACTGATATCTACTCATAATTCGAACCTCTTTTATTTATAACGTCTAATTCATAAATACATTATGTGTTGGTTTATTCTTTATTGGTATTGGTATGATTCTTTAGACCTTGAATTTTTTATAGATTTATTGGCGACTCCAAGAAATATAAGATCAATTCATTGTTTTCATGTGTCTTACAATTAGGGTTTGAAGATTCCCTAAGCAATGATGTCATTTCTATAAATAACTAATTATTCCCTTCGCCTAAACACGTGACTGTATTTTTTATAATGCCTTTTTCCCTGTATATAAAAACTTGATATTCGAATATAATTATCTCTCTTGCTTTTTGTCTTAGTCATATAGCTATTGCGTCTTTTGTTCGTCTTATTCTTCGTCAACACGTAAAGCGCGTGTGTACTTTTTGTGCTAAATGTATTTTGGGTTGTGTTTAAGATGTTTCTGTTAACTCGTCTCTACATGTTTAGTGAAACAGATTTATGGCAAAAAAGAACTGCCTGGTCAATGCAACATCCCCATCATGTTTACACCACTCGCCAGGATTACTACACATGTATATTAATTAACTAATTATTTGTTTTAACATGACGTTAAATAATGACATAAACATGGCAAAAAAGTAAAAATAATTTAATTTTTTTCCATTTACAAAAATTAATTAATATTATTAATTATAGCAACTCACATAACAGTTGAATTCAGTATTTCATTACTCTAATTAGTCATCAAGAATTACTTTTCATTCATAAAATTACTTTCGACGGCTAATTCCACATCGATAAATCATTACAAAAGAATAAACAAATGATCACAGAAAAACGCTCAGAAAGCTACTTTTATAATTTAATTAATTGGGGGAAACAAATACATTCTAAGAATTAAAAATGAATTCAGTAATTAATTCAACTTACCTAGGACTGACATCCAATAACCTCCGATGTAGTTGTGCTTATCTGAATTACTAGTGGAAATATTTCAAGCACTTAAGTCTTTTCGAGAGCACGTATTTCCCCTTTGAGTGTGTACGTGTTTCCCAATTAAGTTCGTTTTCCGTTGGACGTCATGATTGTCTAAATTCAGAACTTTTCAAGCTTTTTTTATTCCATGACTCACTTGAATTTTTATTCAAACTTCTGGACAAAATTAAATTACAGTGGTCCGAAAAGTATGCGAAAATATGTATGTTTTTTAACTCTCTAGCGCATTGACTTGTATTTACAAAACTCACGAAAAAAGGCCAAATATTTTTATAATTTAAGGCAACACAGTACCCTGAAAATTTCATAATAACCGGTTTTTTTTTTTCATTTTTGCATTTTTTTAGTGACGCATATCATAGAAAAGCTTACCACAAAATTTCAGATCTGTTAGCAAATTAGTTTTTAAGATATTTGAAGTTTTATGAGCTATGGCTTTGGTTTCGCTTTCATTTTAACCCTTTATCTACCGCATTATGATTTACTGCAGTTTTTTTCATGCAATTTTTTTTCTGAATCACTACATTGAAAATTAAGGGATATACATAAACAAAATACTCAATTTTGGGAAATTTAATTCGTTAGAGCTAATTAATTAATTAAATATATTCAACTGTAAAATTATTTATATATACACACTGTTCACTTAAAATAAATAGTCAAATCATTTTCTAAGGTCTTCATTAACATACAAAAAAATAAGACACCTTTTGACATTAACTATTTTTTCTGAATTAAAATGAAAATCTTTGCAATCCGCTGAAAACGCAATTTCTGCTGTAAAACTATTCGCCTTCCCCGCTAAAATACTGATCATAGAACCCATGTTGCCATATATCTTGGAAGAGTGGATTTCAAAGAATATTCCTGCTAAGTATTGTCAAAATATTCGTGAAATTGGTTATTCTATGTTCTTTTAAAGTGAGTGGTACTTATAAGTACCGCGCGCGGGCGCGCACGTCGGTAGATAAAGGGTTAAAAAGCATTTTTCCACTCTTAAATTAAATCAATTAAAAATACTTTGAGCTTTTAGTGTTAAATGGTTGCTAATTCCAATTTTCATTACTAAAATAATATCTGCTTGATTATGTTTTGAGTTTCTTGAGTTCTCGTAATTAATTAATTAAGATTAATTTCATGGCCAATATTTGCTTTAAAAATAGTTTATATAACTTAAAAACTTATCGTTAATTTTTTCCTGTAGAGAAAATGCCATTGCCAAAGCGTTCTCAGGTTGCTGTGAGAAACAATATTTCGAAGAGATGGAATACTACTGAAAATGATGTATCTAAAAATCAGTCCTCAACCGATACTGCAATTAGACTTCCGAATAAAAGTATTCTGAATTCAAATGTTGTAGATATAACAGAATATTTCCTCTTGATGTACCAAACTATATCATACTAAACATATTGTAGTACTATATTTTAGTATTTTAAAGCCGTACGACAAGAGCTAAAACTTCCTAAACTACCCCATTTTTAAAAGTGAAAAAATTAAATTTCATAAGCAAACCTGATTTTTAGCTTAAGTTAGTATAATTATTATTTTGTACATAAATGCTTTGTGTCACAAAACTTTTGAGAAAATATTAGGTTATGATTAAGCTGAATAAACTGTCGTCTTACCAAATGCTGTCAATATTATGCAAAAATATATTTTGAATTAAAAATATTATTTTTATGCATATTTAATTAAAATAGTGTTTTAATGTAGAACATACATTGTAAAGTAACACATTAAAAAAATTAGAGCTTTACGGGCATTATAAGTTTCTGTTTCATGACTTTACTAACTTTAAATGCGTTTTTTTCAAACTTTCAATTTTGAAGGTATAAGTGTTTTCTAATCCCTAAGGCTTTTTTTCTGTTCAAGATAGAGTCTAGAAATTTTTGTAGATACTCCCAAATGTATGTTTTATAAAAGTTAGTATAGATTTAGGACTGAGATCTCTAGTTATTTTTTAAATAATGCTAAGTTAATATTTAAAAACTTTTCCTGTTTTTTCCAGGTTTATCTATAAAAATAATTATTAAGAATCAACAGGGGAATAGATTTTCAAATCCAGACTTTTTGTTTGCTATAATCTAAAAAACATAAATAACTTAAAGTGACTAAAAGATTTTAAAAATTGAGTATTTTATAAAAGTTTGTAAAAATAAAAATTCCTAATTTTTTAAAATTGTAAAATAATGGCGTCAAACTGACTTTTTACTTACAGAATCAGCTTAATAATATAATCTAAATATAAAACATAAATTATTTTTACTGTAACTGTCTACAAAAAATATTTTTGAAAAAGGGTACTGTGTAGTGTAACGTCGTGAGTAGATAACAAAGAAAAATTGTCACAGCCTCATTTTAAAATTAAAGCAGTATTTATTTGCTTCATAGGTTACTTTATATTAAGTAATAAAGTTCAATAAATATGCCAAGCCGGTGCAGTCAGTCTAAGTCACGGGAATTCCATCTTTTTCCCGAAAGGCACTCGCTCACTCTCAACGCCATCGGCGTTCATCGTCTCACCTCTCGTTCCTCTCTAATCTTTTTTTTTTCAGGGCTCCTCTCAAGTTTTCTCCATCCAGGGCTCTCCTCACGTCTCCTGAAAAAATAACCCTTTTAAACACCAGGGGAGGGTCCACAACACACCCCTCGCCTCTTCTCATTGGCAGGCCACAAAAGTCTGCCCTCGTCCCCGGACCACATTCGTGTCCTATTTGTGCGGCAAACACAAATACATTCCTGGTCCGTCTGGAAACTAAGGATGCCGTATTTCTTATCTAACTTCTGAACACCCTTGTCCATCACACCACCTGGGTTCTAAAGTCTCATTCTCTCGACACCGGCCGAGGCGACAGAATTCTTTCATACAGGCTTCGTCTACTGTCAATGGGATTCCGACTCTCTTTGGCTATTATGACTTCCAGACTGGGTGTCGGCGTTTGCCCGAGGTCAGACAATAAACAATGACCCCATGGCCACGTGCACTTGTCACTCACACCTGTTCGGAGCCATAAAACGTAGAATGAATGGAAGGGTGGGGTTCACCCCAATCGAAGACGTCACAGTAGTCTTAAAACAGAAAAATAATTTTAAAATGTTTTAAAATTACTTTTTTTTTTCTGTTCTTTTAATAAAACATCTCATTTTATGAGGATTATTTTAAAATATCTTAGGAGCGAATATCGGAATTTGAAGGGAAAAAAAATTTCAAATTTTCTTCCAAGGATTTCATTTATAATTGACTTTTATTTTTATTTATTTTGCTATCTTAGTCACTCAAAAAAACTTGAACTACATAAATATAATATTCAGAGAGAAAAAGCTTTTTTTTTTTGTAATATATGGTTGTATATATATACAACGCAAGTTGAAACATCTGTTGTGCATTTTAATTGCAATTTTTTAATTCCATTTCTTATTTCAGTGACTGTTTCTATTATAGAACTATTCTTATTCTAAAAAGTGCTGTCTCTGAATAATTCCCATTCCACCTTTTTTTCCATAAAAAATTTCGAAAGTCCATCTCTTCCTTTTTTTTCTCTCTGTCTCGTCTTTTTTTTTTTTTCTAATTTTTTACTTTTTTTTTTTTGTCTTTTTCCTCTCTTCTTTCTCACTTTCCGCTCTCTTTTCTTTTCCCTCTTCCTTCTCTTTCTCCCTATTCTTTTTCTTTCTCCTTTTTCAATTTGTCTTTTTTTCTCTCTTTACTTTTCTTTTCGTCTTTTCTCTAATAAATCAGCTATTATGATACTCAAGATATTCTAATCTGTACAAAAGTATTTAACTTTATCAAAGAAAAAAAAAGAAGAAAGGAAAGAAAATATCACAAAAACCTGTTTATATTCTCCATTATTTAAATGTGAAATCTACATAATTTTACTGTGTTTAATGCTATATTTAATCTGTATTAGAAATTTAAAGTATTGTTTACATAATTATATTACACGACAATATAATACAAAAAACTTTTTTTTATGTCATATACTCATTTGCTGCAATTTTAATTTCAGTCAAAAATACACTGGTGTGCAAAACTTAAGCAACAGGTGGTTTTATTGCCATAACTTCACGAAAAATCATATGAGAGACATGAAATTCTGAAATGAGGGAGAGTGTTATGTACGTAAAGGATGACGAAAGCATCGGCGCTGAAAAAGGAATACAACGCATACGGTATGGAATCAAACAAAAACAAGCTTTATTGAACGCATAGTATCGTGACTCATGATTGTCTATCCAACAGGAAGAACAACAAGCAGATGTTCCTTAATATGGTATATGCCCTCCCCTTACTACAATGGTTGCTTGCACCGTCTTCGCATACTCAGAACCAGCTGATGCAACATTTCTTGAGGTAGGAGTGCCCATTCCTCAATCAACATCTGTTTGAGTTGTTGGTTGTTCTATGGATGATGTAAGCGTGTGGGAATACGTCTTCCCAAAGCATCCCACACATGTTCGATGGGATTTAAATCTGGGGAGCACGCTGGCCAATCCATTCGAGTGATATCTTCACTTTCCAGCAGCTCCTCAACAACAAGAGTGTGATGTGGCCGTGCATTGTCATCCATAGAAATGAAGTCTGGGCCAATGGCACCTCGGAGAAGACGCACATGGGGAAGAAGTACCTCCTCACAATAGCGATCCCCAGTTACAGACCCTCTGTCGAAAATGTGAAGCTCAGTTCTCCCGTTTAGCATAATGCCTACCCCAGACAAGAGCTCCAGGACCACCGTAACGGTGAATTTTCCTGATGTTACTGGGATAAAACCGTGTCCCGATTTCTCTCCAAATCAAAACGCGTTGAGAATCGCTTCTGGTACTGAACCGACTCTCATCCGTAAAGAGGACACAACTCCATTGATCAGTTGTCCAGTTTTTGTGCTCTCTGGCCCAATGTAAACGGTGGCTTCGGTGGCCAACTTTCAACGGGAGGCAGCGTGCAGGACGGCGGGCGAACAGGCCCCCTTTGTGAAGACGTCTGGCCGCAGTAAACCGTGACACTTGTGGACCCGTTGCTGTATAGAGTTTTTGAGCAATGGCGCTTGCTGACTGCTATCGATCTCTTTTCGCCAGCAGGATGATATATCGGTCATCTCCTGCAGTTGTCATCCTCGGGCGGCCACCACCAACCTTTCTAACAGCTGTACCTGTGGTTTGGAACCCTTTCCAAGCGCGCGAAACGATACTTTTGTTGATTCCGAAGTCTGCAGCTACACTGGTGACAGTACGCCCCTCCTCCAGCTTTCCGATCATTCTTCCACGTGTGAAGCCGTCCAGGTGATTTCTTCTAGCCATATTTCACGAACTGACTCACTGGCATTTGCAGCGAATATGTTGAATTGCGTCTCCGTCCTTCATTTTATTCTACTGTTGAGCAACGCGCGCCGACATCACGCGTTTTGCGTACGCTCACATCGCTTCTGACGTTTTGTTCCTGATATTTGCATACGCATGACGTTTTTACTGACTTACGTGTTCACTGTACTGATCTCCAGACCTCCTTTTCTGCAATTTCATGGCTATCTGCTAAATTTTTACATTGTTGCTTAAGTTTTTCACACCAGTGTAATTTCGAATACGATTTCTTATAATCTTTGCATCCACAATCCATCTCCCTAAGTGCCAGTTGAAAATTGATATACTAAATAAGCTTCTTTATGAAAAAAAAAAAAAAAGATTTTATACGGGGAGGGCTAGATTTATACATTCAATCTTGACTACAGGTCTCATATGTAACTGATTGTACGACTTTAGGGCAATTTTGGGTTGAAATAAGAGGAATCTCTCAAGCATTTGTGAAAGAATTTTTTCTCCAATATTATTAGTTTTTGTATATCTACAGATTCCGTTTATGTTCACAATAATGAGATTAAACTTCTTCAAGCGTCTTCCACAGGATTGAGTGGCCTCGGTAGCCTAGTGGTCAAGGTATCGGATCATGGCTGGCTTGTCCTGTGTGTGAGTTCGAGCCCTGTACCACCAAAGGCCCGCCATGTAGAGGAGCGATGCACGTTAAATCTGTCGGGAGCTGAAACGTCCTCCCGTTGGTGTGGTGCGGTAGTTAGGAGAGGAGGTACCAGCTCAGTGTCTTCCTCGTCACTTGACTATGGTTCAAAATTTCGAGGTACATCGCCAAAAGCCCTCGTGTAGCTGAACAGGGTGACGTTAATATTCAGTTATTCATCCACAGGAGTGAAGAAATAGATGTATAGTATGTAATATTTTTTTTTGGAGAGTCAAATTTAGTTAACATCATTTCCCCAAACTCCGATTTACTCACAAACTGCGTTAATTTTATCTAAATCAGCAAACTTTACCCCTACTTGTGACTGTGATTAAGGATTATTAGCGTCGCCCTATTCAGCTAGAAGAGGGCTTTCGACGGCGGATCACGTAATTCTGTATCATGGTCAAGTGACGAGGATGATACCTGAGCTGCCTCCCTCTCCTAACTTCCTCGGACGTTTGAACCTCAACATATGTAACGTATATTTGGCCACCTCTGCAGGTCAGGTCTTGAACCATACTAGGTTCGAACTTATGACATGCCAGCCTCGAGACCGTTACCTTGACCACTAGATTACCGTGGCCACCGCGACTCTGCTTAATAATACGGCTATGTAAGATGAAGTGATAAAAATAACTGTAAAATTGTGAAATTTGTAGTCACAGTACCTAATGATGTGACGGAGGGTGTCAATTTTCCCCATTTTCAAAAATATGCTAGTCATCATTTAACATAGTGATATGGATCCGAACACAGCGTAAGTGGACAAGCCCTTGAATCAAATTCGAAATGATTACAACAAAGAGATTGAAATAATTTACTTTTATTAATCTAAATGCTAGAGATGACTGTGTGATATGCAGACAAGAAAAGCTAAACGGTAGGAATAAACACTTACTTATCTGAAATGAGATTCAACCCCTGGGACATGACAAAATGTAAATCCTTCTTAATCATGAAGCATAAAAGTGGATACAGAGCAATATCGTTCTGTATTGAATTAATGTGACTATATCGTCTACAAGCATCTATTATTCTCTATAATCTCATTTTTTCAGTTCCTACACACACTATTAGCTCACACTCTCTATATGTTTATTTATTTATCTTGGTGGAATTTTCAATCGTTAATAAAATACATTTTAAAGCGCTCAATTGAGTTGAAATTTTATATACATGATTATTTTGGATGGCAATATAGTAATTTAATTATAATTAATAAAAATTAATTGATTAAAACTAATTATTCAAAGAATTACAAATACAGCCACGTTGGCATCATTTTTTGGCGACTTGTGTCAAAACTTGAAAAGATTTTTTTCTCACATTTTAAAGCGCTCATTTGAGGTGAAATTTTCTATACACTATTGTTTTGGGCAAAAATACAGTAATTTAATTATAATTAATTAAAATTAATTGACTGAAACTAATTATTTTAAGAATTACAGATACAGCCACGTTGGTTTCATTTTGAGCGACTTGGGTCAAAACTTTAAATGATTTTTTTCGCACGTTTTAAAGCACTCAATTGAATTGAAATTTTATATAAACGATTGTTTTGGATGACAATACGATACTTTAATGATAATTAATAAAAATTAATTAACACTTAATATTGTGATTCTGTCCTATGTATATACATATTTATCATAATTGTAACTATTTAAAAAAAAGTAGCTATAAAATAAAATTTTTCTTTGTTGATCTAAGTAGGAACTGACTTAATTTTTTTTATATATATTACTTGTATAGATTAATTACCGGTTATTTGGTAGTGACGATTTTTTGTAGTAGGGCGTTGTTCTAGTTTTTACTAATTTGGTTAAAAGGGGAAAAAACTCGAGTTGAAGAGGACAGACCTAGTGGACAGCCGATTGTTACAAATGTACATAAATGAACAAAGACAAACATAATTATTTATGCCTGAAAATGAATTGATTCACATTGTACATATGCACTTACACATCGATAGATTTAAACAAAAAACATTTTTATTTATTACTTATAAATAAATATTTATTCTTTTTTCTGCTTTCATGCCTTTATGTACCCTTGCGTATGATATGGCGTCTATAAACAGAAATTAATAAAAAATTTCATATGTAACATATAATATATTTTTAAGAAATCGGAGAACCCTTTTATCACCTGTAAGAATGTCACTATCACTTAAACATTAATAATTTGAAATTTCACAAAACATCTATATTGTACTTTTAAGTTTTAATTCCGATCTTATATATATATATACCTTATATTCTAGCGTATAACGCGCACTTTTGACACAAAAAAAAATCGAAATTTGCGAGTGCGTGTTATACGCCAGATATAAAACCGATAGTTTTAAAGATAAAAAAAAAAGATCAGCATCAAAAAAACTAGATTTCTCCATGTATCTAAATATCTTTCTATTAAGGCTGTTTTCGCCATTTGTACGAGATCGTAAACTTGACGCGGAGCCCATTTTCGGACAGAAAAAATGCCTTAATTTTTATAAAAATTTGTGACATTGTAACTCATGCATTTGTTTATAATATAGTGCTTTTAAAATTTGAAAATATTTCATAAATACTTAGTTTTTCCTTTTAACATGTAAAGGGATAGCTCATTTAGCATTACGGTATAGGGGAAAAGACGAGAAACATATTTTATAAAAGAAAATATGCGTCAACTCGTATAAAAATGAGTAGTATGATAAAATAAGTGATTCTCTACAGGATAGGGAAGCCAGATTATAATATTAATGTTTTATTACTTTTATATCTGAAAAAAATATTCCGAATTTGGTCCCTATTCTTTAACATTAGCCGAAGATCTTGGAAACATTACATATTACACTCGCGTGACAAATTCCGGAACGCTTTAAGATCAATCTACCCCCTAATATGCCGGAATTCTGAAATGGATATGTACAACCAACAAAGTGCTTCTCTACACAGCCGTTTTGTGGCCCATTATCTCTTACGGCTGTCCTGTATGGGGATATGCAGCAAATACTAGTATTAAAATTTTGGAAACTTCTCAAAACTCTATCATAAGAATTATAACAAAGGCAAATAGATATACCAAAAATTCCAATATCTACAAAGCTCTCAAACTCCAACTTTTTAAAAAATATATCCAAATGCTAGCAAAGAAATTCTTTGCCAATATTCCCAATATCAATAATGCCAACTTAAATAACCTAGGAAATTATATTCCACTTGACAGTCATAAGAGGCCTAGGAGAATTCTCCTAGACTCTTACAATCCACCATAATTCTTCATCTTCTCGTTCATCTTTTGATGAATGAATTGCTAAATTTATTAACTTTTTTTTCTCTTACTTAAATTTCTCAAATGCTGCTCCCCATCAGGAACGCCCACTCCCATTTAGCCTACTCTGGTACAGCCAATAGAGAGGTAGCTCACTTAGTTCCGTCAACCAACCGCATTGCTCGTTATCAACTCACGGCTCTGAAAAATCTCCAAAGGCTCTTTTCCTCAGACGAATGCGTCATCCCCTGCCTACTCCCTACCACCCCTTCAATACTACTCTCACCAATCAGGTAGCTTCTTGCTAACCACCCAGGACAATCAACGTCACAGGCCACATTCACTGTTGGGACGGAGGAACGCTTCGCGTTCCATGTTCCAATAATTATACCAGTTTTATACCAGTTTATTAGCCGAAGATAGCCTTAAAGGAAATGACTCACCTTTTGAACTTTCATTATTGAAAAAAGTTAGTCATATTCTTCTTTCGTTATATCACCATGCACGTCATCCAATTCTATTTCATTTTTTCATCATCACTGTTACTCTTCTCTATAAACAAATAATCATCTTCCGTTCCATCTATAGATTGTTAGTATACATTTTTAAACGACTTTTTAACTATGATAAATTTTATTTCATTCCATGGTTTTATTATCCATTCACTCATTTTTTCTATACTTTAAAAGAAAAGAGCACATGTATATTTCAGGTTTATTAAAAAAAAAAAAAAGGCTTGTTATACGGTGAATATACCCAAAACTTAAAAAGTGCATTTTGAAAGTATAGATACACGTAATACACCGAAACATACGTTATGTGCGTTATATGTATACATCTTATTCGGGTAGTACAATGTCGTTTTAATACATATAGGAACAATTAATACACTGAAAACAAATACAATTTGATAAAAGCCAAAGATGATTTACATTCAAAGGGTCTCAGGGTTGTTAAATTTCTCTAGAGGGCTGAAAATATAAATAATTTGCAAACAGGTATAATTCTTTTAAATTTTCGAATCTTGTACACATTTATAAAGGAATAAGGCTTCAGAAAAGTTCAAAATGTTTAAAATAAAATCATAATTTTAAAAATTATAAGCATACTAAAATAAGAAACATTTCTATAAGAAATATTAATTAGATACTACGTTGCGCATTTTTCTAAAATAGTAGCCTTAATTACTAGCTATAAGTTGATTTATAAAGTTAAACGTATCCTTATTACACTGTAGTATTTTTATATAAATAGAATAATAAATTTTATTTTTTAAAAAATAATAAAAAAATACATTTTCGAAAAATTTTTTAAAAGTTTAAATATTTTTCAAATCTTTTGAAATACACACAAAAGATATATTATTCTTAAATGATGTAGGGTTTAAAGAGTATGATACATTTTATAGTTACACAAAGTTTTATACATCAGAGACTACTATTTTAGAAAATAGCGTGCGCATCGCAAAAATTACTTAACATTTATTACAGAATTATTTCTTATTTTCATACGCTTTTAATTTTCAAAATTATGATTATATTTCAAACATTTTGTACTTTTTTTAAGCCATAATCCTTTGTAAATAATGTGTAAAAGATTCGAATTATTTAATGTAAATTGAAAGAATTATACTTGTTTGAAAATTGTTTATATTTTCACCCCTCGAGACAAAATTAACACCCCTGAGGCCATCGGAATATTCTTTACGTATCCTTAAATTTTTTTTACAAAGCATAATCAGGAATATCATTATTCTTCAAGAAATTCGCTTTTTAAATATAAAAACATTAGTTTCGCAAAATATACTCAGTAAATGATATTTTTAATTGCCTATATTAAACGAATTTTTACACAAGAAGTATTATATACAATTAGGGATTGATACATTTTTATTAGTGTAGATATTGTTATGTAGGTTAATATTTTTTTAATGGTTTTTCGTACATTATATCAAATGGCTATAAACATACACGAGTATTTTGGGGATGGGCCAAGTAATTATGGTCCAGATTTGATATCCCATTGTCCTAATTTTCAAATCGTACGGGCAATATTTGATAGAACCAAGACAAGAATCTGTGACTCAATTTAAACATATTATCCACAAGTTCACTGGATTACCGCAGCCAACATTTCAATCTTTTGGTTTGCTTCATTTTTCGTATTGAAAGAATTTTATACGGTTTAGTACAGAGTTTCTCAAACTGTTGGGGGGGGGGGGCGCCCCTCTAGGGGGCGTGATAACCCTGCGTGGGGGCGCGAGCATATTGAAAAATAAGAAACAAAAGATTTAAAACAATTATTGATTTACTGAAAGGAAACAACACAAAATACTTTCTGACAAAATACAAAATAAAATACACATTTGCACGGATATACTTATAAGTGCATCAGTACTGCACAATGTGTTTGATAATTAATTCTTTTTTTATCAGTACTAAATAAAAACAAGCATAATTATTACTACTGACTCCCATGGGCTTGTCAAAAACAAAATTTAATACTTATCTCGATAAATTGTACGGTTTATATAATTAAAGTCATATTGTAGCCTTAGCGTCGAAGTACATTCAATTCTCTCCTACTATTAACTCACACTCTCTATTTATTTTTCTTGGTGGAATTTTCAATCGTTAATAAAATACATTTTAAAGCGCTCAATAGAGCTGAAATTTTATATACATGATTATTTTGGATGACAATACAATAATTTAATTATAATTAATAAAAATTAATTGATTAAAACTAATTATTTAAAGAATTACAAATACAGCCACGTTGACGACTTGTGTCAAAACTTGAAAAGGTTTTTTTCTCACGTTTTAAAGCCTACAGTTGAACTGAAATTTTATAAGCACGATTGTTTTGGATGACAGTACGATACTTTAATGATAATTAATAAAAATTAATTACTTTTTAATGTTGTGATTCTGTCATATGTATATACATATTCATATTAATTGTAACTATTTAATGCAAAGTAGAGCTAAAATAAATTTTTTCTTTGATCTAAGTAGGAATTGACTTAAAATTTTTTTTTTATACTACTTGTTCTTGTATTCAGTCATTGTCATTGTATGGGAGGGGGATGTGAAGAAAATTATGTCTTAAAATTGGGTCGCAAACATTGAAAGTTTGAAAAGCACTGTTTTAGTAAATAGAAAATTTAATACAAATTATATGTTCGACCAAAATACATCTGCTGAAAAAACTGTATTTTTACTTAAACCAATGATTGATGTACAAAAAAGCAAACAAACTAAACATTTCAGCAAATCAATGATTCGACAATTTCGCGAAATTTTAGTTACAAAAGTATTACAAATTTTATAAGCAACAAAATACAATATTTAAAGAACAATTATATAAAAGTTACTAGCATACAACTATATTACAAGGAGAAAAAGATATGTTGTATGCATACCTTTTTTCTGAAAGCAGAATATGCTGCAGCAATGTAAAATTCTGAAGCTAACTCAAATGTTTCTGAGAAGCGACCATCTCTCTCTGACTCAATTTCGTCAATATAAATAATGACGAACTTAAGTAATTATTATAGTGGACATCCCTAAAGCATTTCAAGAGAAGTTGCAACTTCATGAGTCAAGGTGAAAAAAAATAGACTCGAGAAAACCGGAAAGTTTGGATTTATAAATAGAAAGAGTCGTATTTAAGGGGTAGAGGTGTAATTATCTAGATATTTGAGAGCAAATCACCCCTCGAATTCTCAGAAAAAGACGAATTCGTATGAATCATATTACTTTCCTCTGTTCTAAAAGGGCAAGAGATCTTTTATTTTTTTTCCCTAAGGAATTATCCTCTATCCGTAGAAGAAAAGTTTCTTCTAACGTGTCAAAGAATAATATTTAAACCCTTAGCGCATATTTATTTTGAAAAAAACTGTCAAAAAATCTTTTTTTTTCGTATCTAAAACGCATTTTAGAACCTTGTTTTTGGCCTAAAATAAAACAAAATAGAAAAGATATCGAAATTTTTATTTTAATTTTGGATTTTGATTCACATTGCAGACTAGAGCCGAATATTGTAATCTTGCACATGCATTGACTTTTATTATCTTTCTTTTCGAATAGCTGTTTCGAAAAAAAGCATACTTTGATCAGTAAAATGTATACTTTTACAACAGAAATAATAATAACACAGTCGACTCTCGATAATTCAAACTTTCGATAATACGAACCTCTCGCTAATTCGAAGTATATGCTCAGCCCCTAGAAAAACTCTTGATATTTCGAACTAAAACCATACGTTTTGGTACTCTCAATATTTCGAAGTAAAATTTGTGGTTGGCCAGACTACAACACGCGATATAATTCGAAGTTATCCTGTAAAACTCTCAATAATTCGAACCTTCAATATTATGAAGTTAGATTCACTTCCTGTACCTAACTATCCCACGAGCGGTTTTTTTACTGAACTTATTTTCAGTCCAAATTGGGCATGTTGATAGAATAACTACTTTGTTTATTATATTTCCGGTATTTGCTAAGCAGAATTTTGATTTATTCCTAAGCCATTTGTTTTTTTTTTCTTTTTCCGTTGATACCCAAGCTTTAGATGGATAAAGGAAAAACTGCTTTCTTTTTTATTCACTGTGCAGTAATGAGTGATGATTCCTTTTACAAGTATTGCACAATAATTTTGATTTTCGTTGAGTATTTATTACTAATAATGAGTCACATTTAAACAGATGTTTGTTTTTTATATATATAAAGCACTCAAACTACATCCACGATAATTCAGCAGAATCGTTTTATGGCAGAGAATTGAAAGATAGATAGATAGAAAAAAAGATAACAGATTTTTTCGACAGAAAGGATTAATTATATATAGTATGTATATTCTTTTAATAGTTGTTTTCAAGACATAAGTGTATTCTTTTAATATAGGACTTTTAATTTCTGTTTTATTTTTATACTGTATAAAATGTACTTTAAAAAAAATTATGTACAATTGTTACTTCATTACATAGTTTTATATTTAAATGTGCTAGAAAAACAAACTTCGTGTATTTTGAGAGTTTTTTCCTACCCTCTTGTGTGTGTGTGTGATAATTCGAACACTTGATAATTCGAAGTTTTTCATTGATCCCTCCAACTTCGAATTATCGAGAGTCGACTGTAGTACTTATTTTAAAAAATTATTCAAAAAAAATTTTTTTTTTGTCTGATATATTTGGAAACAAGATGCAGCACATAGCTGCTGCACATTGCAATTATTACATATATAACAACCCTCTTTTCCTTTGAAATCCCTTAACAAAACTGGGGGAAAATGACGTTCCGTCAGTCACGGAATGCCAGATTTTGGTCTACCCGATTTTGTTATATTTGTATCGCTGTGATAACTTTGTTTTAGTATTTCTACTAATTTGCTTCTGAAATCTCAAATTTTTTTTACACAAAACATGCGTTCCAAATGCTGATGCCTAGCAAATGAAAGAATACTTTTTTTATAATATTTTTCGAAATTTAGTATAAAGTTTATCTAAATTTACAAAACCAAAAGACGACATCACAGTCAGTCTCACGAGTACAGACGGCAATCGCTTATATTTGAGTGTGAAAATTACAGCAGAATAAAATGCGACTCCACTCGAATTATCTCGACTGTGCGGAGTTTGATTAGTTTATTGCGATGAATTAACTCGATCACGCACGTTAAAGGGTTAAGCAAAACAAAACAAATTTTAATCAGCGTCAATATATGGCTTTTATTCATTCAATTCCTACTATTAGCTCACACTCTCTATATATTTATTTATCTTGGTGGAATTTTCAATCGTTAATAAAATACATTTTAAAGCTCTCAATTGAGCTGAAATGTTATATACATGATTATTTTGGATGACAATATAGTAATTTAATTATAATTAATAAAAATTAATTTATTAAAACTAATTATTCAAAGAATTACAAATACAGCCACGTTGGCCCCCTTTTTGGCGACTTGTGTCAAATTTGAAGAGGTTTTTTTTTCTCACATTTTAAAGCGCTCATTTGAGGTGAAATTTCTGTACACTATTGTTTTGGATAAAAATACGACAATTTAATAAAAATTAATTGAATGAAACTAATTGTTTAAAGAATTACAGATACAGCCACTTTGATTTCATTTTTAGCGACTTGGGTCAAAACTTTAAAAGATTTTTTTTTTCTCACATTTTAAAGCATTCAGTTGAACTGAAATTTCATATACACGATTGTTTTGGATGACAATACGATACTTTAACAATAATGAATAAAAATTAATTACCACTTAACGTTGTGATTCTGTCATATGTGTATACATATTTATATTAATTGTAACTATTTATTAAAAAGTAGCTAAAATAAAAATTCTCTTTGTTAATCTAAGTAAGAATCAACTTTAAAAAAAAAAAATTTATATTACTTGTTTTTTAAAGTAACAAAGCATTCTCAAGACACTCCTTTCGGAAAAAAAAATATGTATTTTTTTAATTTGGTTTAATATTAAAATTCATTTTTTAATCCTTAAAATCTATGTTTTGTTACTATCTAATTTGGAACCGATTTACAGTTGTTATATAATTTTATTTGGTTGTAACTTTTGCAAACAAAAATTAATTTCTTTTACCAAAATAAATTCCTTTAACATTCTTCATCAACACAATGCATGATGTTTCAGAATTTTATGTTTCAATAAACCTCTTGTTTTATATGAATATTTTCAAATGTTAATTCAGGGAAAGAGAGCTATCTCTGAGATTCTATTTCTTGAATTTTTTTAATTTTGCTTTACGAAAGAGAAATTAAACACACACAATTAATTTTAGGTAAATTTAAGTTTTTCAGCATTGCAACTGCCATGATATCCTAAATGAGGACAAAATTGTGGAAAGAATAGTTCATTTCTAAAAGAAGGTAAATCTTTGAAATTAATAAGTTATTATAATGAATTTTTTTTAAATTGTCAGTATAATTATTTTCTTTGTTGTTGTCCATGCTTATAGTGAAAATACTTACATTCTTATTTATTTTGTATAAATTTTCCTATTGACAAGGAAAATATAATCAGATAAAATATTTTTGAGTATTCTTCTAATTTTAAGATATTGTAAAATATTATATATATTCAACTACAAGTTTTTCTAAATTTTTGAATTCCAAAGAATCGCTAAATAACTTCAGAAAAAAAAACTATAATGATTAATTCTCTATCTTCTATTATCTGATTTTAAATATTCTTTTTTAAAAAAAAATCATAGAGGTGCTTGTATAATGATGAATTAATTTTTGGTACAATGTGCCAAATTAAAACCGTTTATTTTTAACATCGTCACAAATTCTTGAGAGCTAAAATCGGAGTTACTTACAAATAAAAGATACCATCGGAAATTAACAGTCAATAAGTTCCGAATCAGCACATTCTCTCTCTTTTTCTCATTCAAACCAATTACAACCAATAAATTATCCTAATAATATATTCACAGATTAATTATAATAAAGTTGTTTACATTATACATACAATATATATCAATGATAATATTGTATAATACTAAATGATAAAATTTAGTACAATATATTAATACATAGTTGATCATTATTTACGTTAATACTTCGAGTAAATATATATATATATAAATCTAGAAACAATTTATCACGATGGAGTTTCAATACTACCTGTAACATCAAACTGGATTAACCCCAATGTGTCCATGAAAGATCACGTGGGCAAAAGGACACGGTATTTCCATTAGCGACTCAGAGCACAATTCTCAATGACAATTTGTCTCTTTTCCAACTTTTCGACAGGAAATGGCCCGGAAACTTTTTTTTTTTTAAATAAGCTTACATTGTATTTATTTATTTTTATATATGTGCATCACTTCTGTATAAGAAAAATAAAAATTCATTAGCATAGTCAAAATGCACTTCTTTTCCTAGCATCTGTCTTTGAGTAAGTTAAGTCCTAATGTCAATTTAACTCTTCCTATTTTTATTCACTAATCAAAAAAAAAGAGTGTATCAACTTCCTTCCCGCCATTCTACACTTATCCTGATTCGAGGATGAGGCTCTTTTTATGACAACTTTAATTTCCTTTATCTCTGCAAGTATAAAAATAGCAATCAAAAATTTCAGACCATTTCATTACATACGCTGAGGAAATTAACATTACATATTTAGTAATAATTATACTACGTCAGCATTATTTTTTTGCTTTCTTATGTCTCAAGCGTAGCTGACAGTGTTTCGTTTATACACCAGTGCTTTACCTGCGGACTCTTATCGAATTTGGTATAAAAACATGTAAAGCTCATTAAGGCTGTTAAAAGAATAGGACCCGAATTCGGAATATTTTTTAAGATATAAAAGTACTCAAACATTAATATTATATTCTGACTTCACTATCCTGTGGACAATCACTTATTTTATCATAGCACTCATTTTTATCCGAGTTTACACAGTTTGTCTTTTATAAAAGGTGTTTCGCATTTTTTCTCCTATACCGTAATGCTACATGAGGTATCCCTTTACATGTTAAAAGCAAAAACTAATTATCTATGAAATATTAAAAAAACACTACATTATAAACAAATGCACGAGTTACAATGTCACAGTTTTTTATAAAAATTGAGGCTTTTTTTTTTCTTTGTCCCAAAATGTGCTTCGCGTTAAGTTCACGCTTTTGTGCATTGGCGAAAACAGCCTTAAATGCAATCCATAATAAAATTAGGTTTTATTTGAAAGTTTGATTCCTACTTTTAAATTCGCAAAATTAGTAATTATCTTCAAAACCAACTGTTAATAATACAGTAGGACCTCTATTTAACAAAGTCGCTAAATCCGGGGAAAAAAGTTCGTTATATGGAAAATTCGTTATATAGAGGTACACCTATCAACAATGGCGCACACAAGGGGGAGGGGGTCCTCGGGTCCGGACCCCCATAGCCCTTGATTTTCCTTCCGATTGATTATAATCCTATGTATATAGTACGTAAAGTTTAATTAAGTAGTTATTAATAATTAATTTTATTAATTAATGCTAATTATATTTATTTTTTAATTCGTTTTAATTATTAATTGATTTCTTACTGTTTTTGTTCCCGAAAATCGATAAAATCAAAAGAATATGTTGAGCGGTGTATTGGAGCATAATACGAGAATGGTGGACTTTCTACCCTGGACCCACTTCTTGAAAAATTCCTGTGTGCGCCACTGCCTCTCTTTCCATATACTTTATAAACCACATAAAGCAAATTTTAAATTCATGAACACTATATATTGAAAAAAAGTAATTATTCAAACCTTTTTGTAAATTAATATCTATTTTATATCTATCTATCGAAGATATTTTTAGAGAACTAGACAATGTGGATGTTAAAGGCTGCACTTCTTGGATGAAACGCCCAGAATAATATTGCTCTCGTCGAGTTTGGCACGTAATTAAATCCGTTCAAGATTTATAACCACCATAAAATGTATTAAAAGAGAGAATAACTTGAAAAGTCCAGAAGTACTTTAACAAAAAGAAGAAAACAAATTGTATCACAAGTGAAAAAGTTCGTTATTTGGAACATGCACTTCGCTATTCGGAGGTTATTTGACGAGGAAAATCGTGAAATGTTCTTGGTTCCAGGAAAAAGTTCGCTATATAGAGGTTCGTAATATGAAGGTTCGACTGTGTATTGTTGCATTACATTCTACTGCTCGAGCACCAATTAGCATATACAGCGTATTTCTTAGAAGTCGGGTTTACATTCCCGAATATTTCCGTGACATATTCAAGGTGTTATTGTATGAATAACCTCTACAATCACTGAGTGAAATATTATTACTTTCTAAAAATGAATCCACAGCATATGTCTAATACTCTGCAGTATATCTATTAATATTAATAAACTGCAAAAATCTCTTAATGGATGCACCATTTCGAACATATCATACAATAAACGTTATATGGCTGGCATGACCTACATCTGGTGTAGAATTAAGAGAAACAGAGTAATATTTAGCTTTCTGTATTTCAATGACGATAGTTATCAAGACTTCTTTGAGTTTCTCAGAAATTTTAGCAGATAGATAAGGATTACCTTATCCAGAATTGCCGTACTTTTTGATACGTTAATCTAAAAATGAATCAAACTTTCTTAGAAGTTCCAATGTGTCTAATAAGACACGGATGACGACATGACACAATAATGCAGTCTTGTTACTGATTTCAGAAATTAAAAATGCATGAAACTTTTTTTTTATTTGAAAAGTTTTAAAATACTAAATATGATTTCCGTTTGCAAGATATGATGACTCATTTACTAGACTACCATAGCTTTTCACATGCTTGTAATCAAGCAAAGAATTAAAACTGAAGCTGTCGAACACAAAGCCTTTACTGCTTGTCTACAGAGGTTTTTAAGCAAAGGAACGAAGAAAATTCAATTTTTTTTTTTAAATTGATATAATTCATCTTCTGGCAAAAGAAACTTTGTTTGTGTGAATGCTTTTAACATTGCATCCAACAAATGCTGTTCGCTCATTTATTAATCATATCGAAATGTTTAATTTAGATTCGTTAGGAACAACTTTATTAGTGACACTTTCAAAATTTGAGCCCATCTGATATAGTGGTTAGTGATGCTGACTGCTGTGCCGTAGGCTCTGGGTTTGAATCCTGGAGAAGGCATGGATGTTTGTAAATGTATGGTGCCTGTGCAGCATGGAGGAGCTTTAAATGTTCATTGAGCTGAAGTCCTCTCGAGAGGTTAGTGGAAGGGGAAGAGGCAGGAGGCCCCTGACCACTCCACAGGGTGATCTCCCTCAAAATTGGTGTAGAAACGAGCCAAATCATACTACCACCTTGTGGGGCTCAAAGCTGCTGCAGCTAATGACATATGTAAAACTAGCTCTTGCCACAATTAATTTCATGGGTCTCAATCTGACACCTTCAATCAGGCGACAGGAAAAAACAACTTTCCAAGTTAAATATAATCAAAACTACTTGTTCTGAAAATAAAGTAAAATTAAAAATTGTGCTTATAAAAGGTTTTGATTTTTTTTAAAATTGCTGTTAAGTATTTTTGAAAGAAAAAAAGTCAAAATAAATAACAGTTCACTCAATCACAATAATATAATAATAAATAACTATCACTCAAAAATAAACAATAGTTTATACAATATCACTGATGACTTTATTATGAAATACATGTATCAAAATAAGCAAACAGTACATTTTCTTTTTAAAGGAGAATGAAACTTGATACAAAATTTTCCTAGCAAGATACATCTTTCATTCTGAACTTAATATCACAGCTCCGTTTGTAATTCATGGAATAACAATCTTAGCTCGAAATTTAGCTCTGATTTAATTCTAGATCATACACACATACCTTACATGCATAATTTGGAAATACATTATATGTTCATATTTTAATAATTTTTTTTAAAGAATTAAGCAGTTGGCAATTATATAACATTTTAAAATACAAAGCAATTCACAGATTTTTTGAAAAACCTAGAAAGAGATCAGCCAATTCGAATATAAAATAATTAAAATTTAGAAAGAATACACTTTAATTGTAAGTCTTAAAGTCAAGTTTCTTAATTTGCATACTGAAATATTAAAACTTCATGTGTTTTGTAAGTATAATTCAGAATACACTAATATTTTGTTTATATAAGAAAAAGTTTTTATCCATCAGTGTATCTTTCTCTTTACATATTATTCTTATCCACTTCACAAAACTTGATCATATAAATTAATAATTACAAACATCCATCCTAAATTTCTTTTAAAAAAAAATTTACAGAAATAATTCAAAACATAAGTTCAGCAATTATAAACAATATAAATAAATTGAGAGTCACTTATTGCATCCCTTTAGCAATGACTCTTGTCAATCTGTTAAAAAATTCAAATACAAGCCATCAGTACATATGTAAGAATTTTTATTATGAATAGGACTTTAAAAATATAATACATAGTCATATATTCAAACCCAAGATACGATTAGATTTACAATCATGAATATGTATGGGGGGAAAGGGGCCCATATGATTCCATGTGAATGACAGCAAATTTTTAGGATATATTCATGAATGAATGAAGTAAAAGCACAAGAGGGAGAAAAAATGAAAAATACTCAAAAATTCATGAAATACATGAACTCTTGTTGTATATTAATTAGTAGGTCCCATAAGTTTGTGCCAACATTAATTCATTCAGCAGACACGTATCAATTCTCACTCACAGCATTGTACTATTTTTTTTAAGAGAAACTGTTCACTCGTAATAAGTTTAAAATAGTACAAATAAATATCTAATTCTTATTCTAAAACTTTTTAATGAAATACAGAGCTGACAGGTTCAATATTTCATTCACTTCAAGCTCGTATCACATTGTGTGTGACTGCCTTTTACTTCAGTTCAAAATTTAATAGCTTATAATTATGACAAAAATTATCTGAGAAAGTTTTTGATTGTTTAAATAAAAGAAATTTTAATGTAGCAATTCATTAATGGTAATTTATGAAAGAAAAAAAATTCATAGCACTACAATGGCAACAATACTATACATGAGGACATTTAAATAAATTAGTTAAAATACTGAGACCTGTCACACATTTACTTATTATTTTTTTAAAACTAATTGTGTTACAAGAATCATTTTTCAAGGCATAATATAATCAGTATTTTTTACTAATTCAAAATAGTAGAAAAAACATCTAATCAATAATAAAAAATTCATTGGAAAAATTATAGTATGTGTACATTTTAAGAAGCAAAATGGATACAGTACATACTTTTTAGAATTATAAGATTGAGGGGACACTTTTATAAATGCATTCTATCGTACTTATTAACAAAAATGAGCTTTTTCAAACTAGAAATACATTTCACATTCAAAATACAGACAGAAACACTTCATTTCATAAAAATTTTTACTGCACAGAGCAAAAGTCGCACAAAACCTTTTCACTACAGGATTTTTAATTTTTTATTTCTCCTCCTTAAAAACCAATAACATTTTCATGAATTTGTAAACATATTACAGGAACAGCTTTCAATTTAATACGTAGTTCAATACATAGAACGCCTTCTAGTAGTACGACGACCACGTTGAACAGCACCAGTCCACACATTATCAGATCCTCGACCCCTGGAATATCCAACACCTGTATTTGCATATCTAGCTCGTCTTGTACGAGCCCTGCCTCTTGCAGGAGTAGGGAGAAGTCCTGGAGGAGGAGCGGATTCAAGTTCAGCGGCACCAACTGGTTCAGTTTCAGGAGCAGAAGTAGAACCAATCTCATCTTTCCAAACAATAGGTTTCCTTTGTGAAGATGAGCTTGCAGCATTGTCTGGATAGAAATTTATTTAAATAAATTGCTAAAATATTTCTTTAATAACAATTTCTTACTATAGATCTTCATAAGATTTTATATATATTTCAATAGTAATGCAAAAAAATTCAATGCTGAATGAAACAAGATATCTAATAAACCTTTTTACCAACAAAATGTCTTTTTTTAGAAAATTGTCGTCAATTTGGTTTATCGGTTTTTTAACTGGTACATGGAATTATATCAATAGAATGAAAAAGTTATGCATATTGCATTGTTGATAATATCACAATGTTATAAATGTTAAAACACACAAAAAATGAGCATTGTATTGAAAAAGAACAAACACTTTTTAAAGCTTATTCACTGAAAATTGATAGACAATATTACATAAATTAGATCAAATTAAAAAAAAACTTTTCATAATGAATTACTGTTTGTTTAATATATTTAACTTCATGCAATGTATTTTTTATTAATAAAGCATACATGAATAGAAAGTAAAAAGATATTTTTAAAAAATTAATTCTTATTTAATCATAAATGAATACTTAGCAAATCTTAAAAATAATTGACATTTTTTTTTATAGCTGAAGTATATTTTTCAAATATATCTATCAATCCCTTAACAGCTGCAGGCACAGAAAATTCACCTAACTCAAATGGTGCAGTAACTGCCCCTGGCATATGTATACACCTTTCCAAAAGATTAAGAATGCAGTACAATGACCTTGACAGGGTTTGTGAAGGATTTACTTATTTCAAAGAAGAATTTACTTATATGTGCATTTTCTGTTCCCCTAATACACTGCATAAATAGGCACCTGTGTGAAAAACGGTGGCACAGGGGAGCAAATCCTGCAATCTTTCCTCGGCAGTTAAAGGGTTAAAGAAAATCAGAGTAAAAAAAATATTTACAATATAATTTGAAGGTTTTTTAAAAAAAAAGAAAAAAAAAGCAACTGACAAAAACACATATTTGCAAATTTAACTTTAATCAAATCTTGTGATACAAACATTTATGATTACACAAATTCATATAGCAAAGTTCATAACACTTTTTTAAATTATAATTGAATCAAACATTCTAATAGCACTACCCTATCACATAAAATTAATAAATGCAATTTCATTATATTTGCAAACAATTATTATAAAACAAATTTTATAAAATCTGTTTTGTAAGCACAGAAAATTTTATTTTGAATTCAACATGAATATTTATATATCTTGAATCTATCACATATAAGTTCAGAATAATTCAGATTTTTCTTCTAACAAGAACATAATACGTAATGAAACAAAAGGAAAACTGTATTAGTATATTTATAAGTTTATTCAAAACAAATAAGAACTCCAAAAGATAAGACATAAAAATGTATTATAAACATAAATTCCATTCACTTTTTTTTTAAAAAAAAAGGCACATTTCAGTTTAAGAATTCTTTTCACAAAAACTCTTGGCAATCAGTTCGTAAAAGCTTTTGAGCTCAAAGAAGTCTAGATGTAACAATACACACTGTTCAACACAACATATGTTATTCTAGTTGCTCAAGTGTATGTCAAAGGACATCAACAATGGAGCAGTTCTGAGAAACATCACAGCATCCAAGCTCTAATAAGTTAAAAAAAAAAAACTTTTATACAAAATATTTTTAAAAAAATAAAAATAAAACAGCTTTACAAAATTTCTGTACTTACAAAGCTGCAGGAGAACTTTAGTTTAAAAATGATTTATACTCTTTCAAATAAAATTATAATCGATTAAAACAATAATATCCAACCCTTTTGAGAATTGTATATTATCAAAATGAAACATCTTATTCTAAAAAATTATAAACCATCTAAATCCTTTTTTAGAAATTGAAATATTTGACTATTTATGAACTACATAATTTACAAAGCTTGCCAATTTTTATTACAATCATAAATACAGTTTACAATTTCAGTAATTTTTTTCTTAAATTAATTTTCTATTTAAATAAAATAATTCAAATTTTACTTTTCATATAAAATATTTGTTTAATTTTTTTTTTTAGCATATGTAATTTTGAAAAGTATATCTTCATTATTTTTACAAATCTCCTCATAATTACATTTGTTCAGATAATTTACTAAAATTATTTCCCATATCAAAGTCTGCTTTAAGATACTGAGCTTTTAAAGCACAATACATGTATCATTCCATAATCATTTTTACTTTAAAAGAATGTATTTATAACTACATTTAAAATACTCAGTAAATAGGTATTGCAACAATTGAAAAACATTACATATATGCTAGGATTCTCAGATCTAAAAACAGGAGAAATGCAAATAACGATTCATTTTGTCAAAGAGCACAATTTTGTAAACAATAAATGATTTTGTTAACAAAGAGAGAGATGGATTTAGCTGAAGCCTAGTGATTTTCAACTTTGTATAAATAATGTTTGTTTATTATGAAATAAATTAGTATTATTTTGTAATTGATGCAAGTAAATGAATGAGTCATACAGGATACCCTGAAAAATCTATTCATAGTGAAAACTGTATATATTATAAGCAACATTACATGAATCTTATATACATATTATAATAAACATGCAAAATGAAATAAAAAATAAATCATAAATATTGTTTAGTGATAAAAAAAAAACTTTAATGCCATAAGAAAAAGTTATAGTATATAAAATTTGAGCATACCTTTAGTTGTCTGTTCAGATTCTTGAACATTTTTAGCTTCATCAATCTTTGCTTCAGGTTTTACTGCTTCTGGCTCACGATTTTCTGAAAAAGCAAATGGATTTAAAGATTTTTCAAACATTTCAACTCTAAAATCAATACCAGTATTACTGTGACTTATAATATAATTATGCTTAAACAAGTTTAAAATATTCCATGCTTGCATTTTCACTTCAAATACATTTTAAAATGCTTGAAAATTCAAATAGTTATATGATTTTAATAATTACCTTCAGGAACCGTTAGTTTGTTTTCAGATTCTAAACTTTTATTTGAATCCTTAGATCCTGGTGTAGATTCACTAGTTACTGTGGTAGTAGTTTCTCCAGTAAATGTTTCACTGCAACAAGCATAATTTTATAGTTAAGAAAATCTAATAATTAAAAGAGTAATAAAACTTTAATTTTATTTGTTATAGCAATATTAACAAGTAACACAGTTAAAAATGTCTAATATTTTATATAGATGTATTGCTTAAATATTGACAATATTATTTTAATGTAAAAATGAAACCCAATTAATAAAATATTGGGTTCACTCTGGAAACTCTTTTTAATGGTTAAGACTGAAAATTCAGATAATACAATTTTAAAACCACAAAGTTAACATAAATAACACCTGCAATATTCATTTTAAGAATTCTTTGCCACTCAAACACTCAAGATGTTTTTCAAAGCTTCAGTTATTCAACTCAGAAGCAAAAAAATAATTTTTACATGTATTATAAAATTAGTAAAAGGTCAATGCATAAAAAAATAATGTAATACTAAGAAATGAAGAAAATCACACACACATGCTTAGTTTCTCTCTCTCTATATATATATAATACTCATTTTTACAAAGTTACTTACGTATTTGAAACTGTAGTATCTAGGGATTCTTCTGCTAAATCAACTTTAATAGATGGAATAGCTAACTGACTTATTGTTACAGTAGTTTCAGTAGCTAAAGCAGGCATAACATCAGGAACAGTTGCTTCTGCTATTAAAGGAAAAACTTATTTATAACCAATATTAGATACATTCCTAATGAATTGATGAAGAACTTTGACTATTTCTGACTCATAGTTATTACTCTATTCTACTTATAAATAATAACTTTTCAAAAAAATTTTTAGAATACAAATTTCTAAATTTGAAATTCATATTTTTTACACAATTTATTTTCAAATAAATATTAAATACGTATTCTGTGTATACATTTCTGACATCCATATTTCTCCAAAATCCAGTCATTTAAAAAATAAAATTTCATTGAATGCGATTTTTTACAATTTTTCTGTTACATAAATATATATATATTTTTAAAGAATCTAATGTTTCCTTTATGGAAAAATTTCATATGAAATTTCTATTATAACCAAAAAAATATATACATGGGGTAAGAACTTATACTAATAGAATTAAATATAAAGTGTTAATTCAAGTGCTATTTAACATGTGTGTAATATGCACATGCATAGGCTGCATTAAAGGTTTATCAACGTTGCACTTGGATGGCTATTGGCAATGAACCCATTAGAACAATAGTCATGTGATAAGGACAACATTTATGCTGGTACCCAACTCTCCAAACTGCCAGACAATACCAACATGAGAACTCTGAGCCTCAATAGATTTAACGTGCACTAGACCCTCCAAACAGTGGTACTAAGAATAAACCCATGATTTAACAGAAATAATAGCCATGACTTCATACCTATGATTACTCAGCTACTGCAGTCACTATGAATAGGTTGTATATATGATTGAAAATATGCAAAAAAATATTTTAATCTACCAAATATTGAACAAAAAGAACACAAAACTAAATAGCCATATTCAAATTTTTCCCATCATTTATATATATTTTTTAAAAAAGACATGACATTTTGTACTTAGGAGGGGAAAAAAGCAGAAAAACACCAATAAAACTAATTTTTAAGTTCATTTTTCAGTTCTAGAATTAATGATTTTTGTATTAAATTTTTCCTATATATAAATGTTTATCACCAAAAAAAAATCTATAACAACTATTATTTTTCAGATATAACTATGAGTAGAACTCAAATTAGTTAATGACAAATAAATTTTTAATTCAAAAAGCCAACCCTCCGGTATAGTGGTTAGTGACACTGACTGCTGTGTCGTAGGGCCTGGTTCGAATACTGGAGAAGGCATGGATGATTGCAAATGTATAGTGCCTTTGTGGCATGGGGGTACTCTAAATAGCTGTTCAGCCAAACAAAGCCAAATCGTACTGTCACCTGTATGGTGCTCAAAGGTACAGCTAAGGACAGGCATACAACTTAGCACTTCGCCAGGATGAATTTCATGGGCTTCAATCTGGCCTTTGCCAATCAAGTGCATTAGCAACAATTCAGAAAATCTGAAAATTCTGTTCATTTATTCTCTTAGGAATTAATAGCTCCTTTAATATGTGACACATGAAACAATTCTGCTTCCAGATAAAATTTTGAGCTGTTATCTGTCCTGTTCTGCCTTTTATACCAATATCGACAAATTGAAATCACAAATAATGTTTTAAAATACATTAGATTAAAGAATATTGGAATTGGAATAAAATACATTAGATTAAAGGATATTGCGCAATGTCCTCTCCCCCCCTTCTCAACAAAACTGTCTAAGTTGTTCTCCTTCACCTATTCAAAAAAAAGATAATATTGATTCATTTAGGGGAGAGTTCAATCCTAAAAGGATTCAAGAAATATGCACATGATTCACATTAAAAGTATCATGAACTTTGGTAAAAAAAAAAAACCCAATCCCTTTTAAAATAACAAGCAAACTGAAATAAATTGTACAAGAATGAAAACAAACTAAACTGGTTTAAAGTATGGGTATATTGTCTTCCTTAAGTTATTCTTTGATATACTGAAAGCATTTTAAAGAGGTACAGAAAAAATTTAATATTTTTTTTATTGAAAATCTTAAAGCAATGTGGGAAAAAAAAATGTGCACAATTTTTATGATTATCATGTTAAGTACTAACAAAAAATATGATTTTCTTTTAAAATAAATTTAACTAATTCCTTATGACATACAAAATATACTGCATCATAATATTAGATGAACGACTTTTAAATTTTTAAATTCAAATTTTTACTTTTATAATACTACATTGCTCAAAAAAATTAGGGGAGCACATGGATTTAACAAAATTAGACTAATATTTCTTCTGATAATTAACACAAAAAAAAAACATCCATAGTCTAAGGTGTAGCAGAAAACAGAAGAAAACTTCATATGCAAATCAACGTACATGGGGTCAAAAACCAGAAAAAGGAAATTTGTGCAGAAATCATGATTTTGCAGAAGCTGTTGTTTTTTGTTGTCTCAGTACTGAAATTCAACCTTTCTGCTATTCTTCTGAGAAAAGGGGACTGAAAAATGTCACGACAATGTGATCTACTGGAATCCATGGCATTGTGTATTATCAGGAGATTGGAACCTAGGCAAACACAAAAAATTGTAGCGGATGCTGTTGGAGTGGCGATAAGTGTCATTGTAAGGCTGTGGAACAGTTTCTAAGAAACAAGGCAAGTTCAACGTCCACCATGGGTTACCACAGCAAATAATGACTGACATATCCTGTTAACAGCTTGTTGAGACAGAACAGCCAATGGGACAGATTCAAAGACAGTTTCCTTTGGTAACAAAGCAAGGTCTCAAACCAAACAGTCTGAAACAAGGTTTCATTTGGGTTGGTCTGCATGCATGTAGGCTAATGGAGTGTATTCGTTGATAGCAAAACACTGAGCTGCCCGAAGAAAATAGGCTGCTGGACGTTGAGATTGTAAGAAAAGTGACTGGAGTCGAGTGCTGTTTACATTCAAGTCTGGATTCAGTTTAGAGTGTGATGCCAGACATGTTTAGGTTTGGCAAGAACGGGGCACTTGAAATAACCATATATTCACTCAAGAAAGGTCACATTGCAGATGAGATTGTTCGTTGGTCTGGCCTGGAATCAGCATAGGTGGACGTACTAATGTGCATATCATTTGGAATGGTAATCAAACAGTTCAAAGGTATGCAGAAGAGATCAGGAGACTTCATGTCGTACCTTAAATTGCAGGCGTTGGTGATTTCTTTCTTATAATGCAGGATAATAGCAAACCTCATACCGCTCACCTTATTGAGAGATTTCTTAAAGCTGAAACAATACTGTGCATGGAGTGGCTAACATACTCTCCTGATCTTAATCTGATTGAGCATGTTTGGGAAACACTTGGACAACACATTGCTTCAAAACCAAGGCCTCCTGTTACTTGGAGTACAGGGAGATCAGGCTTTGTCAAGAGTGGAAGAGAGTTCCCCAAAGTCTCATGGATTAGAGATGTGTCTTAGCAGTGGGATCCACACACCATATTAAACACCATGTATCAATTCTAAATAATCCATTGTTTTCAGTCATTTACTTGTAACAGCTTGAAGCATCATTTCATGTTCTTTATGCTATTCCAAAGAATTAAAATTCCCATACAATTTTTTTGGTTTCCTTTTTCCCACACTAAGTTTTGTAGCACCTGTAATCTCCATTTTATGCCCATGCATGGCTTTCGTGCAATGATCTGCTTGCTCCCCTAATTTTTTTGAGCAATGTATACAGCTACATACTAAAAAATTAAATTGTTATTCTAATAACAACTGAATAAAAATTTATACAATATGCACTTAATTATACCTGGAGGTGAAACTTGAATAGGTGTAGATGGAACTGACCGACCACCTTCATCAAATTGTGACAAATCCATCCTTGTATCATCAACACCTAATGCTGAAATACGAATTTATATTGATTAAAAAAATATTTAAACAGTTTATAGTTTGATTTAAAACTGGAAGAATTTCATGATACATGACAGCTTTAAATAAAGTACCAAGGATCTAATACTGAAATTAAGACAGTATAAGAATATTATATTTTAGTATAATATTTGTATACTCATTACATCGAGGGTGGGCAACTATTCTGACACACGGGTCACATTGTGGAGGTGAAGGATATCCGAGGACTGCACCTTTTTAAATGGTTGCATTCATTATTTAACTTTGCCTCTTAAGAAAAGGTATACACTGCATTATAAAAATAAAACCATTTTATTTATTATAATTCAATAAATATATATTAAATAAAACAGTGGTAATTTTACTCAAATATATTTACTGTGCTAATTTCATATAGCCTATAACTGCAAGCATAACATATCTAATTTTAAAATCACTTTAATTGAACAAATATACCCTATCAAACTTTTTCACAATTTCTTTGAAATCAGAATTAAGATTTCTTGTTGAGATTCTCATCATTGCCTGCAAATTATGTCAGCCAACTTTATCTTCAAGCAAAAAAAAAACTTTGTACATAAATGTTTACTCAAATATAGGGAAAATTTTCTGTCTATTTGGTTTTTAGACTGCCTTGGCAAGCAGCAAAATAACTCTGTGTGCTGCTAGTTGCCCACCTCTGCATTACATAATGTAACCAGTTTTCAAACAAATATAGCTGTTCTGAAAATGCAGAAATGAAATGCATATATCTGCTTAAACCTCGATTAATTAAAATTAATAATTAACAAAAAAACACTAAAAATATGAACATGCAACACATGAATGTTATTTTAATCAGATTAATCTATTAACATTCTAAACTACATAATTAAAAATCCCAAATACAATACTTTAAACATGAATAATGCATTAAAATAAACTTAACATATTTAATGCTTCTAAAACAAAACACTAGAATCTCAAGAAAAGAAGTAGAAAAAGAAATCTGGTTAAAATATGGAGACAAAATAAAGTCAACTAAAATAGAATAATCGAACAAACTTCTCTTTTAAAAATGTACATTTTCAACTCTTCTGCACATCTCTCAATTTAAAAAAATAATCAAAGGAATACAAATAAGGAGTATGATTCAAAAGTTTAGGGTTAAGGTGTAAGAAACCTTTCCCTGAATAGTTCACAGCACCAAAGCACAAGGTACACTTCTGTCACCGTTATACCAACAGTGATAGAAGCAGAGCTGTAAGCCATTTTTCACAACATCTTGTAAAGTCTCCTGTGATGTTGCTTTCACCTCATTTAATGATACAGAACGGCATCCCTATATATGTTTTTTTTATTGATGGGAACAGATATAAGTCAAACAGGGCTAAGTCCAGTGAATAGGAGGGGGATGTGGAAGTTTTGGCAAAGTACTGTTTTCCCAATTGGGATTGATGTGCTGGTGCATTGTCATGTAGAAGGTTCCAGTCGCCACTCTGCCAGAACTGAGCCTGTTTACGATAAATGGATTCCCTCACACAATGTAAAATGCATAAATAATGCTCCTTGTTAGCTACTAGGCATTTGGAAATAAATTCTGAATGCCCGATATTCCTTGGGGATAAAAAAATATCTCTATCATTACTTCCCCTTTGCTCTGATTCTGCTGGAATTTTTTCAATCACAGTGAGCAGGGCGACTTCCATGTTGAAGACGCATCCTTTGATTGGATCACCGAGCACCTTTCTTAACATTTTCAAAGTCTCCATTAGTGTTTTATCTAAGCGTTGACAGAATTTAATGTTCAGCCTGCTCAAGAAAAACCATCTTTCTTGCGTTGCAGAGCATAGCTAACTAACTTCGGAAGATAACAGCTGTGCATGCAGTTTGGACACACGACATGGACCAAACCAAACTGAACAAGTAGGGAAGGGTTGGAAGAATCCCTTTCAAGCAGTTTAACTTTAGGTGCTTGCTTAGGTCATCAGGATCAACCACAGTCCCTGAATTTTTGCATTATAATTCGTATAAAGTTTAGATAATTTAAGTACTTATGATAAAACTACTCATTTTTAGATACACCTTGATACCAATGTTAAATAGAATTACCTCCTTGACTAGCAAGCTGAGATAAGCCTTGTTGAGTGGGTGAATTATCTGAGCTACTAAACAGAAATCTGACTTGTGGAACATGAGGTGAACTAGAGGAGGGAAAAAAATTTCAAGATTATTTTTTTTTCAATACTTATGTATATATTATGTATCCATAATTTATAATAAGAGAACAAAAATATTAAATAAAACATATAATTTCTTATTACACAATTTACAAATAATACAATGTGTATGACTATTTATCCAACACAAAATCACATTAAATTAATTTATTAAGTAACTAGTCATAATTATAATACTTTAAAAGTTATGTTTTTAAGGCTAAATATTTTTTTAATTTTACATGGAGCTTTTTTTAAAAAAATGGCATGTGCAGCATTCACATGAATATTTTTCACAATAAAAATCCCTTTGTGCAAAATGAACATGCTTAAGGAAATGAATTAGAGGTTTTTAACAAACTAAAATTCATAATACATTATTTATTGCTGTGGCATACCTACTGAAGCCATAATATTAACATAGTACATAAAAATATCACATATCTTAATTTGATAAATTTTATCCAAAATTTTGTTCAAATTTCTCACCTGACTGCCTCAGCAAAACCATCTGTTCGTCTAGGAACATATAAAGTAGGAGTAGATGGAACAATGCCATCATCGCCTTCTTCAAAATTTGATCCTTGACCCTAAATATATAAAAAAAAAATTCCATGAAGCAGATATATGCTTCGATACACATTTTAACAAAATTATATGAATGGTGAATATAATACCTATAAAATTTAGGAACTCTATGAATAAATACATTTGAAATCTCAATTTCATTGGAAAATAAAGATCAATAAAATTGCAAGAAGGTTATATATAATGATTTTTTAAAAATCTTATATACTTAAGGAGATGTATACAATATCACAAAACTCCCAGAGTAAGAAAATTAAAATCTATCATCTCTGCAATACTAAGCAAGTTAATTGTAGGGATTTTTTTGAGTTTTCTAGTTCCCCCCTCCCTCCTGAAAAGTTAAGTAATTTAATTAACGAAATGCAGAGAAATATCATTAAAAGAAATGTTTGCAGCAAAATACCAGAGAAAAATGAATAATAATTCAAAGAAAAATTTAGAGGGAAAAACATGATAATTTAATTGTACAATATTAAAACCAATTTTTTTTGTATCAATAATTACTATTTGAACAATATTAACTTTCTTCCTCTGAAATATAAAAACATTAGATAAATTAATTTTTCAAATAATTTATGTATTTATTTATTTTTCAATTTATATGAACTTTTATATATTATTCCTTCTTTGGTTTTCTTTAAGTAACATCTAACATCAATTACCTGACAGGCTCTCAAAATAGATTTTCTAATTTTTAGGATACTTCTACACTTTACTCTATAAAATTTTATATTAAGCCACCTCAGGAAATCTAAGACCCAATTAATTTAAGTAGCAGTCAAGATTATAAACACAATAATATGAAACGGTATTTGGCGAAATTAGAAAGAAAATCTAGTTATATAGTCTATCAAATTCCAGGAATAGAAATTTAAGATTTCATTATAATTTTAATTTAATCTCAGTAGTAAAGATGGGTTTAACTTTATTGGGGAAAAAAAAACGTTCATTATTCAATTAATCTAGATTACTCAGAATTATTTGTATCAAGAAATGAATTATTTTAAATTGTTTGACATTTACTTTACACTAGAATACAATAAATAGGGCTTTGAGACTTGATTGTATACAACTTGCTGAAAACCAAAAATCATACTTTGACTAATGTGAACCAAGGCCTAGTAACCCAATAACATAATTCTTTTAAAAACTTCAACAATTCATCTCAATTTTTAAATTAAAATTTTATATCAGCATACACAAATACATGTTAAAAAACATTTACTTACAGGTATTGTAAAAGGTGTGAGATGCTGCCTATTCACAGGTTGTTGTCTCTCAAGACGGGGAGCACTTACAGCCAGTGTAGCTCTTGGGGCTGAGGTAGATGCAACAGAACTAATGACAGGCTCAACGCTGGGAGTAGCACTGGATATGATCTCAAGAGTAGGTGGAAAGGCAGGTGGTGCCATACAAGGCTCATTTGAAACATTCTGTTGACTACTGCTATCAGCATCCATTTGAGTATCAGAAGTGCTATCCAAAATGTCTAAAAAAAATTAAAATAGAGTTAAAAATAATTTTTTTCCTACAAAATTACATTAAAAAACCACAACATTCATTAAATAAAAAGAAATCCGAGATTTTCCAAAGCAATTTAATAATATCTATTAAATACTTATTCTTATAGTTTTCAAGAATTTTGAAATTCCTCCAAACAATTTTTAAATGTATTCAAAATTGTAATTATTTAAAAAATAGAATAAATTATTTAAGACTTTTTCAGCACTATTTAATAAGAACAGAATATAACCTACTAGAATTCCTGATGAAAAATTAAACAGTAAGAAAGCACACTTTTTTAACATTTTACACTATGACATGCTGGAGATGACAATGCAAATTTACTCTGAAAAACACACTCTGAAAATTTTAATACTAAATAACTCTAAAACACTAAGTGACATTTAAGATTTCACTGAAAAATAATTTGCCACAAAGCTTTGTTTATTTTATCAGTAGAGTTTTCGGTTACAAGTAGTGTACGGATTTTTTTAAAAATCAGTGCATACATACACTGAATTTACAAATATAGATATGTGAAATGTCATGATGGTGTGGTACCACTAACTCATCACCATGTTATTCCTAAATCAGTTCTTTCCTTAGTGGGAGATTTCAAACAAGCAGCAAAAGAATGTGGAAAACATTAAGTCTTTTGGAGAATTGGTTTGATGGAAAACTACACTTTTTTTAGTACCTCATCCTAAGCACAAAAATGATTATATGGTCTGATCAAGCAGAAAAGCTAAGAGCAAAAGAAAAACAAAAACTTATTTTTGTAAAACATGAGAAAGGCATCCTTTTCTGCACATTGGAAATTGTTTTAAGAAATGCCACACTTAAGATAGTAAAAATTAAAACTTATAATTTTAATACATAAAATAAATATAAAAAAAATATTTGAACTCTACTCCTTTCTCTAAAAAGAAATAGAAGCTCACAAATAAGATTGATGCAAAAGATAAAAATTTAGAATCTTTCTGCTTCACTTTATATATTAAAATCTTTGAAAAATCAAATAAATTTAAAAAGATAAGTTTTAATACTGGAAAGAAAAGAAAAAAGAATGGAATCTAAAAAAACATGTCCTAGCACAATAACTTAAATATTCTATTGTTTATTAAAATATATACAATGAAAATTGTTGCAACTTACCAATATCAGGTGCTGTAGGAGTTGGTTGATCTAACATTTCTTCTGTATCATCTTGTTGTTCTTCTGCCATATCTTCATCATCTGGTGAGCGCTAATAAAAATACATTCATTAAATATATTTAAGAAAATAACCAAATAATGATACATCTAGTAAAGAAATTCAGAAATAAAAATGAATTGGCCATAAAATTCTTCAAATATTGTGTTTGTCATTATTAGTCTTCAAAATAAGGCTGAAATTTAATATATTTTTAAAACACAAACCATTCTGAAATTCAATAAAACTTCTTATGGCAAAACTAATGAAAAATATAGAGCAGCTCCTTTTGTACTTTTATTACAATTTAATTTTCAGATAGTTGATTCAATCTTAATAAATCATTTCATTTCAAGAGTATAAAAAAGGAATTATATAGAAAAACCAGCATTGATGAATTATTGCTCCCTTTTTAATGTAATAAATGTACGAATAGTAAGAGACAAGTTAAAGATAAATTATATAAGAAAGTATGCATGCATGAATGTACTATAAATTATTTAAATAACAAAATACATAAAAGAACAGTTGCATACCTTAATTAAAAGATTTTCACAATTAAATGAAAACTATAAAAATTCAACCAGCAAAAAAGTTACGAATAATTTTCAACAACATGAATTTTTCATATCTAAAAAGCTATTTTTATTCAAAAATGCAATTACTGCTTTAAAATAGGAATGCAATAAAATTGAATTTATAAACTTACATCTATACCCTGCATTTGTTCACCTTCTTCTACTTCATCCATTGTTGATTCTTCCATACCTTCAGTTTCAAAATCCTCGTCTATTTTGGATTCCTCTTGCAGTTCCCACTGTAAAATCATAATTGTATTACATTAAACAATTTAATGAGAAAATTATTAAAAAGTACAACAAATATAACTCACGTCAATGACTTGTTCTTTATCATCTTCAAGAATTTCAGCTTCATTGCTTTCAATTGGAACAGCTATTAAATCTAAAAAAAACATTTACTATAAAAATTATAGTAAACTAAGCAATACATATAAACTCACAATGAGGAAATTCTAAACAAATTAAAATCAAGCAAGCAAATCTATAATTTCCATACACTGCAGAAGTAAAAAGAGAATTTATAATTAAACTGATTTTTAAAATAATATGTCTTTAGATTTTCACCAATTTATATAAATTAGCTGTGCAATCCTGAAGCTGCACAAGCTTCTTGAATAATGCATCATTCCTAGGCAAAGAGAGAGTAAGATCACATGACAAATGCCCGACATTCTTAAATAAGAAGAAATTTCAGAGACGATTGTACGAAATTTAAAATTCTTTTAAGGGTTATTTTGAAAGTAAAAAAAATTGGTAGCTTGTATTCACTCCTTCATTTCTTTGGGACTACATTCTCAATCCAGACGTCAAAAATTATTATAACATAATTTTTCCATTAAACATCCAGGCATTCCATGGGTTTGCATCATTCACTGACAAAGAGAATCATGTGACAGACACTGAACAAAACAAATATTTCGCAGATGCATGAAATTAAATAAATGGTACAATTTTAACATTTTCAAATTTTACACACCGAAAACAAATTATAATAACTTACAGACTAAAAAATATAAACAGGTATTTTGTTATTACTGTACACAAAGAAAATCAGATGCTTTATAAAGCATTGATTTGTAACTTTTTTACCAATTTAGATGAGCGTTAAAAAAAAATGGATTTTTCAATATAATAAGTTTTTTAACTAATTTTTATTATTTTTATTTTAAGCATTTATTTTATGCTAACAAATACACAATACTTCAATTATCTGGAAAACACATTTTCAATAATACAATAATGCGAGTGTTCATTGATGTCATACCATAAAGCAACATGAGGGCTATTGACCACAGACCTCATAATTTTGAACCCTGGTGAAGTGATGAGGATGACACCTGAGCAGGCATCCCCTCTCCTAACTTCCCCACCACAACAAGGGAGGACTATGAGCCTCGACAGATTTAATATGCATCAGTCCCTCTATATAGCAGGTCTTCAATGACAATGGGAGCTCAAACTCATGACATGCTGGCCATGAGTCAGTAACCCTGACCACTGTGCTTCCACGGCTTCAATAATGTAACGAATGTTTAAACTGAAGTTTAAAAGATTAAAGTGCATATAATAAAATAATTATTTTTAAACAAAATTTAAGGAGCATGAGAGAAAGTCTTACACAAGAGTTCTGCTATGAAATTAAATGCAAGAGAGTTCTAGCAAGTTAACAAAATTGAAGTCAAGTTTTTTTTTTAATAATGACTACCAATCTTACAATATAAACATGCCGTAACAACTCTGAGCTACTAAGTACACTACTTAAAAATAATTGCACTCATGACAGTGGCGCACACAAGAGGGGGGATCCGGAACCCCCTCCCTAAAGCCCTTGATTTTTTCTCTGATTGATTATAATTCTAAGTATATAGTATGTAAAATTTAATTAGGTATTTGTTATTAATGATTGATTTTATTAATTAATGTTAATTATTCATTCAATAATTAGTTTTTTAATGTGTTTTGATCCCGAAAATTGACAAAATCAAAAGGAGCAATACAAGAAGGCCCCTGGAAGCGTTTTCCTCCGATTTTGGGGGAAATCCCCCCCCCTGAAAAATTTCTGTGTGCGCTACTGCTCCATGATAATTTCCATTATTATGTTGATTCTTTAAAAATTTAATTGATCCTTCCAAAAATGCTTTAGTATGCAAAAATATTTCAAACATATTTTCCTTTGAAGAAGTGATTTTAAGCTTTTATATTTTTATAATAATTCAACTCCTTTGATTATAATCATAATATAAGATATGTTAGTAATTAAAAGAAATTCTTCAAGCTGATCATTTTAAAAACTGTAAAATATTTCTTTTTGTATTAAAATATGCACCATTAATAAATGTTCTATATTATTAATGAAAAAGAAATTCCCACTAACTCATACTGCTCATATAGGCATTCTTACTTTTGAATTTTATTACATCAACGATGTTTCAGACACATTTGTGCAAAATGTCCACATCACCATTCACTAGGAATTTTTCAACACTTACTACTTTAAATAATACATTGAAATAAAACAAACCTTCATCAGGAGATGAATTAATTGGTGTAGTAGAAGTATCAAGCACTGGGGATTCTTCTGTTTCAATTTGAATGCTTGAGGTAGAAGGTTCAGGTTCCCGAACTGGGGAAGTTTGCGATTTGCTTCGATTTACAATTTGAGCAGCAGGCACTACAGCAACATTTGTTGGTACCACAACCAAAGTAGGATGTTGTTGATTGGTCTGACTCCCTTCAGAAACCATCCTGATTCGTTTTAGAGAATTTTCTGCACTATCTGATGACCTAAATAACAACGAAAAATCAAGTACAACATAAAAATATTGTATTATCCATTCTGATACATTGCTATTTCTAATGAAAAATTTGAAATAATTTCTTTGCATATTAAAATGTGCAAGTATCCTTACTTATTTTGAATATTTTTATTACATTTCCCTCAAGAAATATATATTACAATTTAGATTAAGAGCTTGATTCTCAAAAGAAAATAATCTTTTATTTTATTCTGACAGAGTTGAAATCATTTTAATACCAAAATATCATGAAGTGATAACAGTAGTTTCATACAAAACTTTAAAAACCAAGAGAAATCAGAATCATACACAAATAAATCATAGTAAATTAATCAGCTTCCTTAAACATTAAAAAAAAAATGTGTTTTTTCTTATTTTCTAAGCATTAACAGTAGTAAAGTCAATTTTACATTATAAAAAGTAAATTTTATATTATAAATCATTTCACAACATTAAAAAAAAATCATGCTGATTCAATCATATCAATGAAAGCAATAATGGTTTACCAAAAAATAAAATAAATGAACAGCTCATTAAAACACAAAATAAAAAATAATAAAGTTAAAAAAAAATAAGTTTTTAGACTTTGGTGCAAAAATAAGCTATAAATAAATCTTTCCAATTCCTAAAAAGGGAGAAACATTTTTATCCTTTAATACACACAATCAAATTAGAATTGTTTAGGGAATCAAGGGATATTTTTATTGTTTTTTTAACACACAAAAGGTTTATATTATACTACGAGAGAAAGATAATAAACACATGTTTTTAGCAATAACAAAAAAATTTATAATTAATTTGCTGATTTATACTCAGAATTCATCAATACATATCAGAACAATAACCTTTTAATATGCATATTTATGGTATAATGCATATTGCATCAATTCTTAAAGATTTTGTTTAAATAATATGTAGTAATATCAATCATCATAATGTTTGATTTTTTTAAAAAAAACTGTTTTTGATTATTATGAAATGCTGAAAATAGTTCATCTCTCATAAGTAGAGGGCATCTTTATTATTGAAATTGCCATTATGTGATATAAAATATATTTTATTGTAATAATAAGGCATTTTATAAATACTTTACTTTAACAGATTAAGGAATATATATAGCTAGTTATATTATACTAAATTTTGGATTGTTACAGAAATACAGAAAGTTTATTCTCTCTATATGAATAAATACAACTATATTATTTATATTTACAAAATACTTTTAAAGAAAAAAAAAAATTTCTTTAAAAGGAATTTAAGAAATTACACAGACATTATGAAATAAAAATGCAATTACCCAGGGCTTTCTTCACGTGGTCTTTTTACTGTGGGAGTAACAACTTGGGTTTGAGTAGCAGGAGGAGACACAATCACAGAAGTTGTTGGAGCAGGAGAATCAACAGTTACTGCCTCAGGAACTTGTTCTAAAAGTTGAAAGGGAAATTTTCTTCTTAATATATATCAATTATTTAAAAACTAGACAAGTTATTACATAATTTTAAAAGCAGTTCCTTTTTTCTTCCTCCCATGTACATATTATATTGCTTGCATGCTAAAAATTTTAATTCATGTATGATAAAAGCAAAGATTTAAACATCTTTTTGGGTACTTTTATGCATTTACAGTTATAATTCATACTACACATTCATATTTTCTTTCTCAATTAAATTTCATAAGGTGTTTTTAAAAGAATTTAACCTTCACATATTTCATTTCATTTGAAATTTTTAAAACTATTGTTTATCAGATCTGGAAAATTTTTAAATACAATTATGTCTACCAAAATTTTAAACTACATGTTTTATGGATTTTAATGGTATCTATTCATCTTACTGTTTGAACTAATTTGAATAAAAAGCATAATTTTAACTTGGTCCAATTATTCAGATCTTTATACAATTAGAAACACAATCAATATCTTTGAAGCCAATATCTTTCTATCAAATCACATGAAACTCTTGTCAAGCATACACACATAAACAGATTTTCAATAAAAATTAGTTTAATTATTCCAATAAAAATCAAGAAATTATTTTCAGATAAGACTTAAGGTGGTTATAAAATATTGTAATTTCCCCATGTGTTTTTATTTTAATTAAAAAAAAATTTCTTAAAAATTATTTAAAATTATGCCCTTAAACAAAAAATTATTAAAAATTATTAATTTTAAAAATTTAATAAAATTTTACAACTTTCAAAAATTTGTCAGATTTAAAAACAAACTCTATACAAGTAATCTAATTATAGATTTTAGAATTCAGCACTCATGATTATGTTAGTATTCTTAAAGAAATAAAGACAAAAACTTCAATAAAAAGTACCTGAAACATCAACCCTGGGAGGAACTAAAGCTGTAACAGGCATTGAAACAGCTTGAGTACCAGTATTATGCAAGCTAGGAATTGAAGTTTGGGAATCATCATGACCTTTAAAAAAATTTTTTTTAGCTAATAACTGAAAACATTTTTAAAAATTTAATTAAATATCATCTCATAAATAATTGAGATTATGATATTTGTTATTTTTAACTAGGCAGCCTATAAACATTTGAACATAAAAATTATGAAAATCATCACTTTTACCTAAGAACACACTCCCTTTTCAGATACCAAATATTGAATTATATTTTGTTACCATAAATTTGTATTAATTTCCCTTCAGTTCATGGATTAAAAACAAAAACTCATTCTGCTAAGCTAAAAATTATTTTGAAGATTAAAATTAAAAAATAAGCCAAAATTATTAATTCAGTTTTCCTAAAAAATACACATATAACTGGCAAATTTCCTTATTTTAAAACTGTTATTTCATAATGGTATAGGATGATAGTACAAATAATAAACTTGCTAATTAAACATTACATAAAAAATATCAACCAATTTGTAGTAAAGATTTACTATGCACATGAATATAGAACATTTAAGTCCTAAATATATTTTTAGCAATATAAACATCATTTATATTTTATTTTTATTTAAATATTTTATTTCATACTGTATTGTTTCTATTTTACTTAAATTTGCCAAAACAATATAACAAACAACTTTATAACAGGATTATTGCAAAAATATTCATCCCCCCTTGATCATAATTTTATAAAAGATCTAAATTTATCCAAAAATTTCATTCCAAGTATTTTACTTCATACCAATCAAGCATTCCCAATACCTTCCAACTACAGAAGAAATAATTTTCTTTCTTTTGTAGGAAAAAATTATAAACTTCTCCACTGATGCATGTTGAAACATTAAAAATTACAAAAAAATATATAATTACCCATGGAAGGAGCAACTTCAGAAATTACAGGGGAAACAGTAACTGCCATTGTAGTTGGAGCAACTGTGGCTGTTGCAGGAGTTGGCTGGACAGTTGCATGGGGTACAGAAACAGAAGTTGGTGGTACAACTAAAATAAAATTAATAAATATGGATTTGCTCAGTTTCATATGATATCCATGTATATTTTGAGGTGTCTAAAAATATATACCAACAGCAAAAAACATGAAAAGTATATTAGTTTACTAATAAAGCAAAGGGCTCAAAAATCATAACATTTTCTTTTCTTTTAAGTAACAAAAAAATGATAAATATTATATAGTTACCCCACTGTACAGCATATTTTATCCCAAAAATTTTTGAAAGAAAGCATTTTGACAAGTGATTTTTACTACTGCTGCTAATGTTTACCTTATCATAATTGCTTCCAAAATAATTAAAATCACAAAAAAACATTTATCTTTTCTAACTATGCATTCTACTTGAAATAGTGTTGTTGATTATGCCACCTGATCAACAGTAAAATCAGATTAAGTCCCACTAAATTTACTGTGGCTAAGGGCTAAATTTTTACACCTGTCATTAGCCTTAGCTTTGAGCACAATGCAGGTGACAGTACAATTTGAAATAGTAAATAACTAACATATGTAAATGATTATGAGGTGTGAAAACTACCATATTTTCAGTTATAAACATATAAATACAACAAAATTATACCTTATAAAACTAAAAGACATTTTATGAGCAGCTTGGGTATTATATACATTTACACAATATATATATATATATACAGTCAGACTTCTATATAACGAAGTCGCTAAATCCTGAAAAAAGTTTGTTATAAGGAAAATTCGTTATATAGAGGTTCATCATTCAACATACTTTATAAACCATATAAAACAAATTTTAAATTAATAAACAATTATCAGTAGAACAATGTTTATCCGAATCAATTGGGACTGGACACCGTTCGGATAACCGAAAACCGAATGCAATCCATGCAGTACATGAAACCGGACACTATACGAATAATGAAAATCATCACTTGCAGGAAATGAGCTAGAAGAAAAAGCAAAATAGGTGCAACATGTCACAATTTTACCTTTATTGTGGAAAATAATTACTTATTTTTCGCTGTACCTTTGTACACCTTCATTTTTTCACTGCAAGGTCTCCGATTCTCTTGAGCAGTAGTAGTTGAGTAGGACAGCATTCCAATTGTGTTTATACCCCTCCATAGCTATCTCTAACACAGAAAACACGTCAGCATTTGACGAACCCTTGCTACTTTCGCTGTTGTCCTCTTATCCATTTCATCGTCAACAGGGTCGGATTCTTCTTGCACAGAAATCACAATCTCATCATTTAGCATTTGAAATCCAGTCTTCTGCATCGCATGCCATTCAGGTTTCTATTTCTTCATCGCATTCTTGAAATCCTGGGATCGAACGGTCGAAGTCTGTAATCTCCACTTTCTCCCTTTGCAAGATGGTTCAATATTTCAAGTTTTGTCTCTATATTCAAGATGTTGCACTTCCGTTTGAATCCAAAGCCATAGCAGTCCACAACTCCACAAAAGAGCATGTATACTTCTCCTCACTTGAAAACTAACTGACCTAATATTCCATGCAGATGTGTTTACCAAATCACACAACTGAAATTCCCCAAATATCCTTTGGTTTTCCCGTCACTTTTTGCCTCACACAAAACTGTAGAGCACTGCACTATTCGAAAATGTATTCCTATACAGTACATGTAGTTGACAAAAAAAAAACTGGTCCGGATATTTGACACTCCAGATAATAAATGTTCGGATAAATGACGTTCTACTGTATATTAATAAAAAGTAATTATTCACACCTTTTTGTAAACTAAGATATATTTATTTTATATATCTTACTATCAAAAAAGAAAGAAAAACTGCAAGGAAAACAAGAAAAAAGAATATGGAGGAATTCACTGTATTTGCAAATTCAGAAAAAAAATTTATATTAAAATTAATGAATTTTAAAGACATTTTCTAATTTAAAGCATACAAGTAATTTTAAACATATAATATTTTCTAACTAGAAAACTGATCTTTGAGACTATTTTAAGGACACGAGACAACTCCACCTAGGGTGAAAGGGGATATAGAAATGTTTCTAGTGAACTGGACAATGGGGGTTCAAGGTTGCATGGATGAAACCACCAGAATTCTATTGTTCTCGGTGAGTTAGCCCCCTAAGTGCAAGATTTATGACCACCATAAAATGGGTTAAAAAGAGAATATCTTGAAATGTCCAGAAATACTTTAAAAATAGGGAGAAAAAACTCATTATATAGAAAATGCACATCACTATTGGGAGGTTATTTTATGAAGAAAATCATGAAATATTCTTGGTTCCAGGATAAAGTTCACTAAATAGAAAAATTCGCAATATAAAGGTTTGTAATATGGAGGGTTCGACTGTATATATAACTAAATCCAAAATATGAAGAAACAAAATCTACTCTAACACAAATATCTAATTGAAATGGATGTTCTTTAAATAATGGCCTCAAATTTTATTTTTGATGAATTTTAAGAAATACTGAATATATAAACAAAAACACTTGATAATATAAGAAATTACTGTACTTTTATTATTGTATTACCTCCTTGTATCAATTAAAATACTATAGAATATGGCACGATTGAAAAAAAATAATCACAGCACACAACTATAATTTAGCAATATTTCAATAACACTCAACTTTCCAAAATATATTCTATCAAAGGTTTCTGTACTTTGACTAAAAAAATGATAGTGCATATTTCTTTCTCAATTTCTGAATTTCATCTGCTTATAATTTTATAATTTGCTTTCCTTTACTGTCACTTTGTCCTCCTTTGCAAAATGAGTGTATCATACATTTCAGAGGATTATGTTACTTGAAGTTTGTTATAATATGAAAGATGTAAAGAATTTTTAACATAAATACCCCCAGATGACATAATACTTAAAGTAAAGATATGGAACATTAAACCATTCCAGGATTTTTTGAGAGATTTTTTAATAGAAGGCAACCCATGGATTTGAAAAATAAAAGTTATTACAACAGACTGTGCAATGTACTCGATGAAAGATGTCACAACAGGTCTTCGTTTTTTGAATCAACTGTTAATGATACAGTATACAGTGTGCTTATTCAGTAATCTGTTAAATTACTAGAAGCGAAAGAGATTCTCTATTCCTTCAAAAAGGGACAACTTCCCATACAAACAATTAAACTATAGGTATGTTTAAAAAAGAAAATTGGGGAGTCAAGACTTTGGTCACCTTCTCCTTGCATGACCTTAACGCTTGTGACTTTTTACTATGAGATGTTTAAACAAAGTTTATAAAGATAATACCTAAGCATTTGTGAACTTATTGTCACTAAAACAAAGATACATGAAGTCACTCGTAACATCTTGAAATATGTTTATTGAAATATGCACAAAAGAGTTTTGCATTAATTCAAAGAAAGAGATAAGACATTTGAAACATTTTAAACTTAAGTTCTGATTTTTTTCTCACTACAACAGTTCTTTTTTTTAAAAAAGTCAATGTTTTTGTATAATAAACTGGTACAAATCCCCCGTGTAAGAACTTTTAAAACATTTAATATTTAATGGACAAGAATGTATATATTAAATATAGATGTTTCCCCAAAGCCTACAATAATTTTTTTTTTTTTTCATATTGTATTTAAATAATTAAAGATGTCTACAATAACTTTTAGCAATTTTAATTATATATTCATAAGACATACCTTCTTCAGAATGTGATGGAGTTGCAGTAGTTGGTAATACTGTAGCCATTCGTGTCTGAGAAGTAGCTGGTGAGGAAGTACCAATAGCCATTGGTCGAATACTAGCAGTTGGAGTAGGTCGATTTACATTTGAAACAGGGTGAGGAGAATGCCTAAGACTTGCAGCAGCTCCAGAAGTAGAGGGAGATGTTAGAGGTTTGATGTTTGCTGTCAGTGGTTCTGTTCCACCACCACTAAAACAGTAAAATGGATATAAGGAAGGAAAGGGGAAATGTAACATTTTTACAGCATTTTGAAAGAAAATATAATAATTTAGAGAAAATTATTATTAAAATTATATTCTGGTGCAGTTGTTTTGTCGCTGGCCTTCTGCACCCAAGGTTGCGGGTTCGACCCCAAACAAAGTCGGTGGATTTTCCTGATACAGAAAATCGACAGCATCCATGTTGTATGATTATGCGGCATGTAAAAAGTCCCTTGAGTGTTTGTTTGGCGTGGATACTCTCAGCAACTAAATTTCTAAGTAAAATTTTGCATCCTCAGAGCTCCGGTGCCTCCCTCTGGGGAGAAAACTGAGCATCAAAATTACTCGTGGCAATTGGTTTTGCCTATATAGTGCTGCACTAAAAAGTGATACCAGCTCCTAGGGAATGTACTAAGTCTGCAAAGGTAAAAATACCAATCCACAGCCCCATTAAAGAAAAATTAAATTAAATTTTGAAAAATTGTTAAATATAGTAAAGGTGTCAAACATATGCTTCTAATTTAAAAATTTATAGTCAAGATCATTCTTAGTACTTTTAAGTTACAATATCCCATTAACATCATCCTAATTAAGAGATAATTTCTTGAAAGATTTCATGAAGAATGCAAAAATTATTTAAATAAACAATTCAGAAAAATTTCAGTAAATGAACTAAAAATTCTTTCAAGTCTCTCAATATATAAAGAAGGGATTGTTTAAGACAAACCTTATTAATACAAAAAGATTTTTAAATGATTTTGTATTCCAGTTTATTTGAAATATTTTATGACATTATTACATCATAAAAATTTCACTTATTTTAATTCACATTTGATCATTTAAAAAAATATTTTTTCAACTGTTATAGATGAGTCAGCCTAGCTTTTTGTACTTAAATTCAGCAAATAATAATAATTTAATCTTTCTCACAGAGATTAAATTTAAGTTCCAGTTTCTCCATTTCAGAATTCCCTCTTCTCCTTATTTTTTTTACATACAACCTTTTGCCCCACGAATTTTTTAACAAAAGTGTGTAAAGACATGTACAGCATGCCAAAATAGGGCAAAAAAATTTCCTTTATGTTTTGTTATTTAAATATAATAAGAACTTCGGGGATGAGTTTTTGTACAATGGTTCATTATATCTATAATTTTTGTTTATAATATAAATTTTTAATATTTTTTGAAAATTTATTAAGTTGTTTAATTTTTTTCAAAATTTATAAGAGAAATATAGAATTATAAATAACATACAAAATAATTTCACTATATAAGTTACCTAGTTCTTTCACCTAGACCAACAATTGGAGATTTCATACTCTGTTTCTGATGTGATACCTGTAATGATAATTTATTAGAAACATCTAGAAATAAAAACATATTTTATCTAAATGTGAAAAAAAGAAAATAACTTTATAAAATAAATGTGGGAATCCAACCGAAATCTTCCAAAAGGTCGGATTCTTCAGATAGCGGGGGTTTTATTGGCGTGGTGTCTAGGGGTTTTTAGGGTGTATTAGTTAATTTTGAAATAAAATAGACAACATAGTTTAAGAAAGAAACTGGTTGAAAACTAAATAATTTATTGTGAATTATAGGGGAGTATTTACATGGGGAATATTTCAAAAGAATAGGAAAGTTAGATCACATTACTTTAAGGAAGGCAATTGAGATTAAATAGAACTCATTATGGTGCTATAGACTTACCGCCTGGCGCGGGCGAACGGCGCTGATGCGCGAAATACGACGTTTCCATGACAGGTGCTAGTGGGCCTCTGCCGAAAAAGGTTGATATCAGCATTTTAAAAGGGATGATAGATGGCGTTGATGTGGAATACTGTTTTGATTAGAATTGCCAACCTCTGGAAAGGGATATGATCTAACCTTTTACAAATGGGATATCCTACATAAATTTAAAAGCAGCTTTTGCTAAATTTAATAAAATGTGATTTCCGAGAACTTTGACCTTCCATATGTAAAACATCTAGCATACCACACAATTCTTTCATATTGTTAATCCAGTTTCTGGTTTATTTAACACATGAATTCTAGAACATAATGCTAATTTTAAGTGATTTTAAATACTTCTCATATATGTACAGCAATGTATCTTATTATAATAAAATATATTTAAAAGAGCAGAAAAATATTTTAAAATCAGTTTACTATTTATTACAATCAGACTGATTTTATTACTTCAGGTGAAGATTTTCAGATATGTATGAAATGGTTTCGAAAATTGCTTAAAAAAATAAATGCTTCATAGATGTCCCCTTTCCTTTTTTAAAGCCTTCTATGACAAATTTCACAATATTAACAAACTTACTAATTCGAACAGGATGCTTATAAATATCCCATGAGATTAATATTCAATTCTCAAATTAAATACGGAAGTCTTCTACTCCCTCTACATATATTCTACAGATGGTATTTCTTCAACTTTGCAAAGCTGTGAATGTTCTTAATCACATTTTAAATAATTGACATTATATTTTAACAGAAAATTAAATATTTCTATAAAAAATAGAATTGATTTGTGGATTACTGCTAAAATTTAATACTTTTACTTATTTTCACAAATTACAATTCAAATGAAAGAAAAATCAACTAAAAGTTTTTCCATAAAATAATTAGTAGGTAAATTTTTTTAAAAAATGCCATACATTAAATATAAATATTGGTTACTCCATGGGAAAGCTGGGGGGGGGGATCACAGCAGAAGCTTTATTATACAATTTTACTTTTAAGAATAAAAGGGAAAATATATCAATAAATATATGTTAATGAGATGACGAAACAAGAATATAACCTTTTGTTGAAGTTCTTCATACTGCTTTTGTAGAAAATCTCGTTCTTTTCGGATTTCTTCAATTCTTTTAAGTTCATTCTCAAGAAGAGCTATTCTTGCTTCAGACTGAGATTTTAACAGTGCATTATCTTCTTCTAAAAATATATATTAAGTCATGAGAAATATTTCCTTCAGATAACTAAGAAATATTTTTGAGATTTGATTCTTTGAAGTAAACATAACATTTTATACTATTATTATCTATTTAAAAGTTATAATAACCTTGAACTGTAACTTCTTAAAAAAGATTTGAATTTTTAATTAAAAAACAATACCCATCGAAATGAAATTTTGGTTATTGGAACATACAAAAACAACAATATAAATTCTGACAATCTTTTAATCACCCAATGTTATAAAATATCAACCATGAGTTAATTGCAGTAATTACTAATATCAATGGATACAAATTATTGTTGTAAAACTATATTTAAAACATAGTTTTAAAACTTTTTTAAAAATTAAAAAAAAATTATATTTAACTATGACCAATTGTACAATTATTTTGTACTGATCAAGTAAGGGCAAATTCATCTAAATTTATACAAGGTTCCCTTTAATACTAACATTTAATTTAGACACTGCTGGAAGTAAAATATTTCGCATATTTGTAATAATCAAAAGTAATGTTTATTAGCAATAAAATGAATTTATTTTTCAAATATTTTCAAGACTTACTTTTCACACACACATTTATGTTTTCTCTTAACATAAATGTGGAAATATTTATTTATTTTTTTTAGAAAAAATGTATTAATGAGTATCTATACAAAACAATGTAACAAATTGAATTTTACTAAAAACCTAACAATCTTACCTTTATGAAACACTTTTAAAATTTAAAAACACACATGAAAAATCTTACATAAGAATATTTTCTTCCAACTGATTATTTCATATTTGAATAGCTTAATTAGATCCAACAATATGGCATAATTACATACTAATTTAATAGGCTCTTCAAAATAATGAATTTGTTTGAAAAGCAGCATTTTTAATAAAAGTAAAATTTTAATTATAGAATGAATAAACATGTGATCACACTTACGAGCCTGCATATAAGTAGAAAGTTTGGTTTTGTATTCTTCCACTTCTTTAGCTAGCACGGAATTTTCAGATGCTAATGTATCTTTTTGCACTGGAAATAATAAAATATATTAGTGGAAATAAACAAAAAATTTAATTTGAAAAAAATTGATTCTAAGTAATAATATTAGGCACTTTTCCATTAGCATACAGTCACTCATCTCTAATTGCCAACAATTTCATTAACATGGTGCCATACACCCCATCAAAAGTAAGAAAATGAAGACAAGTTCAAAATTAAAAATGGAAAAAAGTCTGAAAATATTTATTAATAAAATAATTTTGCAGATTCTACATATAAATAAAAATTCATAAAAAATCAGTTTGAACAGGTAGCATAAAACTGTTAATATCTGAATTATAGATTTCAATTATTTAGAAAGATATTAAAGTAGTATATTCTATTACAGTCCTTATATTCTAGTAGTTGTTCAATTCTATAGAGGTATTTCTGTTCATTTGCATCAGAAGTTTTCAAAACTATAAGTTGAAATCAATTCAAAACACCTCAGGTAAATCTCGGAGAAAGTTCCAGAGTTCGGGTTTTAACTTCTATTCCTTGCAATTTCGAGTGACTGTGACGTTATTAATACTTACCCATTGGTAATTAAAATTAGATTCACGTAAAAAATATGAAAGTTAAATTTAACGAAATACATTAATATTATAGAAGCAAAATGCTTTAAGTTAACAAAATATTCAATTAAAATTAATGAAAACACCGATAGGAAGCAAATACAACCAACTCTTTTTTTTTTACATGGTAGATACGTTCCTTAGCAAACTGTGCAAAAAAAAAAAAAAAAAACATGTAAAAAAAATACATAAGATTTATGGTAAATTTGGGGTTATGTTCCACAACTTTAAAAAATTGTGTGAAATGAAAAATCTTTAAATGTTTTCGTATAAAACAACACAAAAAAATAAAATATCTTTTATGCATTTATAAAAAAATAATTCATTCTTATTACAAAAAAAATTTAAAATAGTGTACGGTGAAAATTCCTTCTATAAGTACATACAACATGTAAAAATTCAAACTAAAATTAGGAATAAAACTACTAACAACTTCTCATCTCTACTTGATAACAAATATTGGATCAAAAATGCTATCATCAGTAGATGTGTCAAATATGTCTAGCACAACTGTCGTCTTTTGATTCAAATGAAGAATTTCATTCCTTATTAACAGCCTCAGTTCTTTTTTTGGTCATCACAAAATCTGTTAGTATCTGTTTTGCTTTAGGGGGGGGGAGTGCTTCTTGATATCCTACTACAAAAAACTTATGGTTACATAGAAATTATAATGCACCCTCTATGTCAGCATAATGAGTAAGAAAATGTTCCATACTTGCAGCAAATTTCAAGGCCTTGCTGATTAAATCAGCAGTAAATAGCTGAACTTCACCTTTGACATTGTCATTGTCAACTTCTTTAATATCAAACTGTCATAAATTCAATCAATCCAATGAACACAAATCCCCAAATTTTTTTTTAGATTCATGCTAAAACAGTGCAAAAAAAATTTTGCTCAATTCGTGTACCAAGTTATTTCCAAATCATGTAAAAAAGGAGTTGGGTGTATTAACAGACAGGAGGAGGTGGGTAAGGGTTAAGCCTGGCCAATCAAGAAGCAGCAAAGAAAGCTCAGCAAAATTTGGAAATTCTTTAGTATGCGAATACAGAAAAGTAAAGGTATGTCTCTGATTAATCACATCAGTTAAATGAATTTAGCAGCTTTGAAGAAAGATATATCTTGGGCTTCATACATTTTTGTTCTCTCCTCTCAACAAAAAACTTACATAATAAATTTCCTTTTTTTTTATCCTCTTATACCCCCTCATTTCTCATCAACATGAGCACACATAGTATATCCTTTTCTTCCTTCCCTCTCCACTTCTAGATGAATGCAAACAGCATCATAGGTGCTTGATTTGAACTAAAATTCAACTTCATTGGGTGATTTTTGGAACAAAAGTATATCCCTATGAATAATTCCTTAATAATAGGAATAATTTGATAGTAATTTTTTCATCATTGAAGCAATTAGTCAGATTATAAATAAAAAATGCTAAAAAGTAAAAATATATATTGAAAAATCAAAGTAACAAGTTGCATTGTTTGGTGTGGTTGGCAGCTATCTTAGACATTAATGCAGGTGTTTGTTTTTAACTGGGAAATACAACCAAATTTTAATACTTTAAAAATAGAATTAATAATGTTTTTAATATTTAAATCAGAAGAAAATTATTACGAATAAAAATTTACCATTCAATTGTGAATACTTCTGACGGAACTGGGCTAACAACTTTTTGGCCTTCTCTTCTTTCTCATTTGCTTTTGATTGAACATCATCAACTTCCTTTTTAGCTTGATTAGTAGACTAATATAAAATATATTGATGATTATTTTACATACATTAAAAGGAATATCTGTTACAATGAATACAAAATTTAAGCTGATAAAAAATTAACTCTTAGCAATGTACTAATATAAAAAATAAATTTTCTTTTTCTTTTTGAGAACTATGATGTTTAGTATTGCAATTAAAAAAAAATCAGTGGATAAAATAAAGAAATTTCAAAAATAAATATATATACAGAAAATAAAAAATCCAAATTATATAATATATAATAACTCTCTCTAGCATCACAATAATAATACTACATATAATAAATTTAATATACAATTGTATATAATGAACACCATCAAGCAATCCAACAGATCCAAACTTATATATAATGACAAATATCCAAATAAAACAATGCATTTTGAAGCTATTTCTACATAAAACCAGACAATTTACTTTTATTCTTAAAATAAAATAGTTAGTTTTTAAAAAAATATTTCTATAAGGGTAAATCTTTAGTACGCATTTTAAAAAATCTTTATTTTCGGTACTAAATTAAAAATGCATTTAAGAAATTATTATTGAGTTTTTTTTCCCTCCCATTTTGATTTTTTTAATCTTGAAAGTTAGCATTTGAGGATAGTCACATACATATCTCTCAACACTAAAAATTAAAAATACTTCTGCAGCAACAATAGACTATTGAATAATAGATATTTCATTTTACAAACTGAATTGGCATAAAGGTTTTAATTAATATAAACATATTAAAAAAAACGGAAATTTAATAAAAACAAATGCGTTTTAAAACAATTTTTTAAGGTCTAAAATTTATTTTGATTATACATTTATTGACTTCCTTCCTCAATGGCTCAATAGCCCAGGGTGAGCTTTGGCCTTCTCAAGAAGCCTTTTCCAGGGTAAACTTCTTCTGTGGCTAATGTTCTCCAATTTTTAGTTCTCAAAACTAGATCTTTTTCTAGACCATCAATACATTTATTGACTACCATAAATTATATCAAACATTGAACTGAACTCAGTGGCACAGCAATCTATGAGGGCCAAGGCCTAATGTGCCCATCTTAATTTATGTGACCTTAGACACTGGGGTGCATGTGCAGATGTTTCGGTCAAGTGGTCAGCCTGACACGAAATCCCCAGTGTTCAGTTCCCAAGCAAGCCTGGTACTCATTTATCGACCCACTGAAGCGATGAAAGGAGTCGACTTTACCCAGCCCAGGATTTCAACCTCGGACCTGTGGCGTGGAAGCGCGATACACTACTGCTCAGCCACTGGGCTTCAATATCAAACATTATAACTAAGAAATAATTTTACAATGACTGATTTTTAAAGATCTATAATTAATAAAAACTAAATAGATTGCACAAACACATCGTTAATATAAATTTTCAAAACAAATGAGAATCACCTCCTTCTGTTTGTTTATTTCTTCCTTCAATTCCTTCACAATTTTATCTGATTCTTCAACCTTTTTCTGCATTTCTTGTACTATCTGTTCTTGGTTAGATGAATCTGAAGCTTCAGCCTTAACTAAAAGTGCATCATAACTCACTTTTAATTCATCAAATTGTGTTTTATATTTCCTTCCAATTTTTTTAATCTGCAAAAATAAGTAATTAAAAGGATTATATTTGAAGAAAAGATTTACCATAAAAAAAATGTTTTAACAAATTTATAATTCTAAAAGAAAAAGGCTAAATTTAATATTTTTCCCCTTCAAAAAAGGAGGGGAAAAATCTTATTTCAAATGCTTTGTGAAGATTTGTGACAGACACTTAGCAAAATAAAACCAAGGTTTTAAATTTATAATTACTATATATTAATTACTATGTGTTTAAGCATACCTCTCAGTAAATATCTTTATAAAAAAAAAGAGAACTTCTTTCTTAACATTAATTATTGTATTATGTACACTTGCTTTGTTCTAAAATTATAATTACTCCGTTTTTCAAATTCTTTAATCTTTTTAAATTATGTTAAGTGAACCTTTTTTTTTAATGAAATTTCTTATTGTTAACATATGAGATAAATAAAATGGATATATAAGCCATAGAAATCATTTGGTTAAAATTTAAAACACCAAAGTGTAATGAAAAAAATACAGAAAAATAATTATCATTTGTATGTAAACATATCTAAATTCCTACTAATTGAGAAATGAATTTCTGAGAATAGAACAAAAAATAGCAAAACAAACATTTTTCAGATATAATAGGAATATTCATATTTAGAAACAAATAGTTCTATAATTTACCATTAAAAGGATAGTAGATTAGATATCATAAAAATCACACGCATATGGTGATAGTTTTATGTACAAAATAGAAGATAATTATAAGTGTGCAAAACCAAACATGTACTCACCTAAGAATCTAATTATATTAAGATGCATGATATTTATCTAAACTGCTTCAAAAGTTTTAATGATATTAGGGTAATGGAATCCCCATAATTTAAGAAAATCAATATAATTGAAAAGGAAAGCAAATAAAATTAACAGACTTTTGTCAAAAAAAATTTAACAATACATGATAAATAAAAGGTATTTTATAACAAGATAACTTTAAAAAACTAATACCTGAAGTAAAGTTTTCTGATCTTCGATAATTTTTTCATTTAATCTAGCTATTTCATCTGATTTCTGTTTCAGTTCGTTTCTGAGATTATCAAGTTCCTTTTTAAGTGATGTCATGCTAGCAGTAACTTGAGATGCTTCTGCTTGCTTCCTCTGCAATTCCTCAGTGAGTCTTGATTTTTGACTTTTTAATTCTTCAATTTCTCGGCTATTAAAAGAAAAAATATGCTCAACAATTTACATAAAGTAATAAATACTATATGATATAATTCCCCCAGTAAAGCTTATTTTCCTCAATCCAATATGTGAGCCACATGTATTAAACAAAGAATTAACTTTTCTTTATCTATATACATAAGGGAGAAAAGCGACTCACTCATCACAATACCTTTAAAACTATTAGACCTACAGATTCAAAATTTGGTAGGCATGTTCCTTTCATGGAGTGGAGATCTGATAAAATCAGATTTTGCAAAAATCCATCTCTTAATATTATCAATACAAATACTTGTTACTTTTTAACACTAAATTAATAGTCCAACATGAAAAATGTTAATGAAAGAATCATTAATAAATAATTTTAACTGAAAAAATTCCCACTGTTTAAAATACCACATATACATTCTGAAAATTATAATGAATATCAACCATCTATGTAAAATTATATTCATTTTCATAATTTATCAAAATGTATCAACAAAAAAAAACCACATGCCTCATATTTTTATACTCTTGAGGACCAATGCGATGAGATTGTTCCAGCAACTGATTAGTTCTTGATTGCCAACTCTTCACTTCAAGTCTTAAAGCGTTGTTTTCAGCAGAAAGCATATCAATTTGTAGGTTCATTTCTTTTTCTTTCTCATTTAAAGGTTGAAATTTTTCTGTCAATTCTTGAAGCTTTAATACAAAATGGAAGTATATTATTTTTAAAAACTAACATTTTAAAAATAATAAAATTAAACTATAAACTTTTTTACAAAATTATTGAAAAAATTTAATATGAATAATTATTATAATTACAACATTTTTTTATCAATGAAAAACATAACATGCACACCAATTTTTTAAATTATTGAGGCTTGAAATTGTTACAAAGCAGATTATTATTAGTATTTCAGTAATCAATATTCTGCTCTAAAATCCATGTACTAAGCAATTTTTATGTTCAAGAGGTCGCAATTATATACATTGGAATTTTCAGAAAGTTTGCTAATTTTGAAAGAAAATTTAAACTTAAATCCTGGAAAGAATTTAAATTTTAGTAAAAATTTAAATTATATAGGTGTTATTTTGTTCAACAATGTTTCTCAATCTTTCAGGCAACTTGAAAATTATGTCCTTCTAGATTCTCTCAGGTTTTTCAGCAAAAACTATTTTTAAGTGATTTTTTATCTTAACCAAAGAGTTGAGTTTTTCGTTGTTTTTTTCCCAATCAAGGGAATTTTGAAATAGAAGGGAATCAGAGGGCACAAGATCTGGTGAATGGGGTAGAACATCCCAACTGAGCTCCAACAGTTTTTGTCAAGTCATCAAAGATGCATCAGGCTGTGCATTCTCCTGATTAAAAACACCTTTCTGATTTGCTATTTCTGGGCTTTTTGCTCAATTGCTGTCCTCATTTCATCTAATCGGAAACAATACCTTTGGATTTATGGTTCTGTTATTTGGTAAAAGCTGATAATGCAGGATTCCAATCTCACTGTACACTATGACTATGAGTGACTTTCTTCGGATAAAGATCAACTTTTAGGATGGCTAAAGGCAGTTCATCCCACATTCCCAAAGATTTTTTCACTCAACATCCCTATAAATTTTATAGTTTTCACCTTGCCCTTTCTGCTGACATTACTTACTTTAAAAATGCTATCCCCTCATTATGCTTATAGAGCAAGTTACCAATGGAAATGTAATTTACCAAATTTTTCTCTGTTAAATTGTGGGGAATCCATACATCAAAATAGGTTATGTAGCCAACCTCACAAAATGCTCGAGGATAATGGTTTTTGATATTTGTAACAGTATTCTCTAACAGTTTTAATCTGATCATTATCTATGATGGAAGGCCTACCTGGATGTTCTTGTTCTTTAGAGTTGAAATCACTACCTTTAAATCTAGCACACTACTTCCATACAGTTCTTTTAGCCACAACACCTTCATTATAAACAATGCATATCTTGTTTGCTATATATGTAGGCATTTTAAGACTTTAAAGTAAAAGAAAAACATTCAGTGCCTAAAATGTACTTTTCTGTGCCTGTTGTCAGGGGCTATAAAATTAACAATTAATGCATCATAATCAAACTTTTTTTCGAATATTCCTGAAGTACCATCTTTTAGAATGTATATGCAAGTCATTTGTTTTCTATCATTCAGACACGTCCTTATGACACCTATCAAAAGTCGGCACGAACTTTCTGGACAACCCAATATATATAAATAGATAGGTAGGAGAGGAGAAGAAGAAATAAAATAAGCAACAAAATAAGAAAATTGAGTTAAAAATAGTAAATATTAATTCTTTAGTTTTAAGCATAAATGGGAGAATATAACTATAAATATATTATCAATTTTTAAGATATCTCAATAAGTATTTCAACAAAATAAGTGTAATTAATTTAACAAGCATATAAAAATATATTTTTAAATAAAATCTTACACAGAATCATTTAAACCATTAAATAAAATGAAAAAAACTTAATAATGGCTATTTTTGACTATGTTTAGCATAAAAATAAGCTTACTTGAATCTCCAGTTTTGCCTTTGCTTCTGATAAAGATTCCTTTTCCATCCGTAATAAGTTATTGCTTTCACTCAATAAATTCATCATTTCTATTTTCTTCAATAGTTCAGTATGCTGAGCTTCACTTGTTGCTTTTGCCTTTATATGTAAAAATTTGAAAAATATAGATTTCTCTAATTCTATATTTCTATAGATCTCTCTATGTCAGGATACTAATTTTTATATCGATGTATTTCATTCAGGTCAAAAAAAATTTTCCCCCCACATTATCATTAAGGATAGTTATTTCAATTCTCGTACTGAAGTATACATTCTTCCAAAATTATTGTAAACAGAGATTAATAGTATATCATGCATGAATATATTTTGATAAAAGCATGTAGGAAAACCCAAGTACTAATAAAAATTACATTTTTCCCCACATATAATTCATACAAATTAGAAATATTTTATACATATAAAATAAATTATAAAAAGGTATATATATATTTTTTTAATTTTAGCATTTTTAACTGTTTTGAATTTATTAATTTTTGACAGTTAATATTTCTTAACATTAAAAAAAGACAAGGAGAGCAAACAATTAAACGCAGGGAAATAAAATTAAACATTAAAGAAACAATAAGCAAAACTTAAACTCTTACTCTGTAATATCCATTAGTAACAAAACAATACTTAGTAGGCTAAATTCACATGATAATTGCAATCCTGTGTTTCCAGTTAATCAGTTTATGTACTTCGCTGCTGTCAACTTTCGATTTTACGGAAACTTTATTTTAAAAGGTACATGTTTAGTAACAATGGCACACTTAGGTAAACAAATTGCAGTCGATTGCAGTACACATATAATACCACATTTATTCAAATCCAAGCCATACCCAAAATTCTCAACACGTTTTTATGAAAAAATAAAAGTGCAAAATGGCTTATTGATATGACATTTGCAAAATTAAAAAAAAAAAAAACTTACTGAGAACTAAAAAGAAGTGAATAATTAATTCATTTTACCAGTAACAAAAACTTTTTTGAATACATAAATGACACTGAAATTACTCTAACCCCCCATCACCATCATGTTCAATTTCCCCCATCCAACAAATTTTTCTGCCTTCGATTCTGCCATACCCGATTTTCTGTAGAATCAACATTGGAAAAAAAGTGCAGCTTAGATTCAAATAAATACAGTATGAGAATTCTTTTTTAATTTTGAAAAACTTTTTTGAAAAATTTTAATATTTGAGTATTTTTGCACAATTATCAAATTTGAAATTCCATCTAAATTTTATAAGTACAACATCAAGTATAAGTCTAATGACAGTTTTGAATTCAATAGGGAACATGTGATTGCATTTATCAGATGACCATCAAGAATTTTGAGCCTATTTAAAAAGTGAAATATATAATTAGAATATTAACAACACAAAAGATACTTGGAAGTGAATGCTATTTCATGGTTTTAATATTTAACAAAATCAATAAATTTCTTAAATACTGTTTATGAGATAATCATCCCAAAAAGCAAAAATAAGAAAAATTACTTTTATTAGAAAAAATTATCAAACATTATGGAATAAAATAAGAACTTATGTAAACATGTTCAAATGTAATTTAAACAAATAAAATTCAGAAAAATAATGCAAATTTTTCCAATACTTTTTTAATTAATACATATTGCTTATATATATATATTAATAAATTTTCAAACTAAATTAGTTATTTTTTATAATTAAAATGTGCAATATAAGTGCAAATATTCAGATATGCATCAAGCTTTAATAATTTTTCTAATTAAAATACAGAAAACTAATGCTTGAGAAATTAAATTACTTATAAAATTATTAGGATTCTGAAATATTTTGAATTTTGACACCAGATTTTATCAAATATAGTTCATGTAAAAAATATATGTTTTTAATTATGTCTCTAAAAATAAATGCAATAAAATGTAACATGCTTTGTAGATAGATCACAGAGATAATACTAACATATGATTTAAACCCTAATTTAATATTAATATATATATAGCTTATATATACCTGAACATCATTCATGATATCTTTAAGTTCAGCTTTAGCACCACTGAGATCATTTGTGAGCTGATCAACTTTCAAAGTCAGTCTTATATTTTCAGACTGGACCATATCTAACTGAGTACTTGCTATTTCCTTCTCTTTCTTAATGAATCTGAAAAAAATGCAACAAAAGTCTCAAGACCTTTCTTTAAAAAAAGTTAAAAGTATTTCCATAAAATTAATATTTTATAACAAAAAATAAAGAGAATCTATCCAAGAAAATAAATCTAACCAATTTTTAAGCTATTTAGGTAAAATTATTGGAAATTATAAAGCAATAGCAAAGCATACCTTTGCAAATTATAAACGTACTTACAAGTGAAAAATGTAAATTAAAAAATGCTTCCCAACAGAAAGCAATCACCCATCTGATAAATATATAGTGTGACTAACAATAACACTACAACAGCCCTTTTGCATCTGGTTTTAAAAAAATAATTTATTTGCATATTTTCTTATGCATTTTTCATGAAAAATCTGAAAGATCCTTCAGAAATGTCCTATTGCACAAAGCTTTTAAAATATTTCAAAAATATTGTTATAAAATATACATTTTTCATACTTTTCCACAGCAAAATAATGATGAAAAAAATTATACAAGTTTTAATCCTTATTTTGAAGTGCTAAATAGTTGAGAGATTTTATATTAGAGATTGCCAGATGGCAGCTAAGTATATTCATGAGAAAAGAAACAAGTAGAGTAGTATTCCAATATATATATCATATCCAATATATATATGAAATAGATAGAAGTAGTGTTGGCCGGAGTGGAAGATTATCAATTTTGATTTAGTAATGACATCTTCAGAATAGCTTTACTTCCTTTATTATAGGCACACATCAGCAGATTAAAGCACAATTACGTTACATTTTAAGATATTGAATAGACAGCGGCATTTTGGAGGACACAACACAAAGACAAATAAGCTGCAAGTATTCACAATCTTACGTGATGGCGGCAAGCAGAGAAAGAGCCCAATTACATCAGATTTTATGTTTATACATCAACAGTGCACAAGCGCGTGACTATTACGTAATAGCGGTTCTGATTGGCTAGAATGCGCAGGATATAGATTTAGGTTTAACCGATTACGATTAAGATTACAATGTTTTATTTTTTAAACCTAAGAATGAAAAAAAGATTATTTATAGATCATTAAAGAGTTAATTAAAAGTATGTTGGAGGGAATTATTACATATATATATATATTCTCATATATGTAATTTGAGACTATATATACCCTGAAACTAATCCACATAATAAATAAAGCTTTTACTCCAAAGCAGAATCTGTTTAGACATATATTAAAGTTCTTCAAATATCATTTGGAGTGACAAAAGTGTTCGATAAATTGCAATTTCACATTTAGGAGTTACAGCTTATTGAAACAGTTCATTCAAGTGCTATAATACAGCCAAATTTTGTGCAGTTTAGGATTGGGATGAGTATTATGATCAAAAGTTTAATTATATATGAAATGCAGAAACTTGCGTGGCTTGCAAAATCTACTGTAAGGCACGTTTCTGAAAAAAAAGCATTGAAGTTAAATGTTTTTTGTTCTAATAACTTATTAGCATCTGGGAATCTTTTTCTTTTTACAATACCTTGCAAGACAACTATACTAAAAAATTTCGGAATTCTTCCTTTCAAGACAGAAATCTAACATTTACTGCATTGGGATCGGTAAAATTCTGGAAAAAATGTGGAACTGTTCCACATATCTATTAGCTTCTGAAACAATGGATATCCACCAAATCATCATTCACAAAGCACTCAAAATATTGTAAGACACCAGAATTTAGATCAAAATTTAAATACTTATTTAGTGTTACCCAAAATTTAAAATATTGGGGTGCATAATCTGTTGAAGTAGATACAACTTTAGTCTATACTTGTCTGGGCAACAGTAAAGATCCATCATCTCTACTCTCTAATCCATCATTCTATTCAAATTTTCATGAAAAATTTTTTTAAAAAAATCTTTTAGATTTATTTATACTCAAACTAGGATCCAAGTTCTTTCAGACTACGGTTCCATAATATTCACACTATTAAAAAATATATTTTATCACAGCACACAAACCAGATCCATTCCAAAGCCTAATTGAGCTAAGAAAGCTAGTTATGATTACAAAACAAATACTAGATATATACATATTCTGTATGGTGCTGACACCTACATTTAAAATAAACTATCTCTAACTACATTAAAAATAGTTTCATACTGCCATCTAACACACAAAAACAAGAAATATTTTTTTACTCTATAAGAAATTGATTTTTTTTAACTTTCTTGGTGCATTATTTTTTAACAATTGAATATATCATTAGCATGACAAAAAGAATGTAAAACCTCACAAATCCCATCATTTTGACAGGAGTGAGGTGTAAAACATGCTTTTCTACAGTTATTAAGAAAATACAATGTGATAGACAGAATATTGTATTTTCACTGATTTCAGCATTCCAAAATTAGTTAATTACACACATTTACTAACTAGATGCCAAAATAATTTTGAAATTCGTTAAGTATTGTAATATAACAATTATCATCAAACTATCCAAACCTTTAAAAAAGTATTGACAGCAAACTAAACCCGAAAGTATAAATCAGAATATAATTACAGACTAAATTCTGTAGTAAATTTAATTAAGAGTATAATCTTTATCTAGATTCCACCCCCACCCCCCTTGTTAAGCATTCTACAAAGACAATTCTATAAAAATTATAAATGGCTATCCCTCAAAATCCTACATCACTGCCCTATTTTAAGCTGACTTTTTGCCTAAAAGATTAACAGAACTGATAAAAATTATTTTAATTAAAAACCTACTGTATAACTTGTAGAAGATGCTGAGTATCTTTCAAATCTGATTGTATTGATGAATAAGAAGTTTCTTCCCAGTTCTTTGACTGTAATGCAGCCATCTGTGTACCCATCTAAAATAATATGAAATATTAATGCAAAATTTTCTTGCACATTATTTGATCAACAATTAGACAGATTTGGAAAAAAAATCAAGTAACAAAATGCACTTAAAGCTTTTTTTTTTAAAAAAAAAAAAATTAACTCTTAATAGCTTTTTTCTTAAAAAAATTAAAGAAATTTTTTAGAAAAGATATTTATTATAAAATATAAACTAATATAATATGAGAAATATAAAATAATATTAGAATAATATAATATAGAAACTAATATAATATGACGAGGGAAACAGATTTATATTTTAAAGAATAATACAATTAAAAAAAATCAAATTTATGCTTACTAATTCAAGCTGGTGATGTAAATTGCTGTTGCAAGTTTCAAAATCAGCAATTTTAGTTTTCAAGGCTTCGATTTCAGAGCGTAAAGTTTCTTCCTGCCGTGCCCAGGATTCTCTGCTGTCAGAAAGAGTTTGTTCAGCAGATTTTGCCTTTTCAGTTAAGTTTTCAATTTCTACTGAACACTTTTGATGCTGCCAAATAAAGAATTTTTATTGGATTTTTATAATTTTCTTTAAAAAAAGAAAACAATATCTTTTGAAATTCTAAAAACAAAAATATGTAAAAAAAATATGAAAGATGAAAAAAGATTTTGTGAAAGAAAAATTGTGAGTTCAAATATACAAGACTTAACTTGTTGCACAAATTATAAGTTTCAAATTTAAATTCAAAAGCAGCTATAAATAAAAAAAACTTTAATTTTAACAAAGATATTCTTTTATCAATTTTAACAGAAATTATATTCTAATCATTTGGCTACTTTAAGTTAAGAAAATTAACTAGAAAATTATTTGAAAATTTAGCTTACAAGTTATCGTGAATAAATATTTAAAAAACAAAAGTACTTACTTTCTCTTTTAACTCAGTAAGTGCTTGTATATCTTGTGCATGAAGCATCAATTCTCGTTCATATTTATCTTGCACCTGAAAAAAAAAAATTGTGCAATAATTTATCTTTGTTTCCTCTTATAATTTACTTCTATTCTACAAAAACAATATAAATAAACATACATCTTTCATTAACTTGATTTGATTTTGACAGTCTTCCCTTGCTTGGTCAGCAGTATTTTTAGAAGTTTCAGCCTGATTTTTGTAATCCTCCATAGTCTTCAAAATTTCAGTTAATTTTTTCTGCAACTCATTAACCTTTTTAAATAAATAAAAAAAAATGCAAATTACAAAACATATTCAGATGTGAAACATTCAAATGTAAATACTATCAAAAACATAGAAAATACGTGTATTCTTATTAATCTGAATAAATAGTTTTAACATTTTTACTTTGAAATGATTCAATATTAACTAAAATAAAATGTAGCAACAAGTCATTGCTTTTAAGATAAAACAACTCTCAAATTTAACACAAAACATACCATAACCAGTCAAAAGACTGTTTTTGCTATGGTAGAAATAGGTACGTATTAAGTGTTAGTATGTTTTTAGTGATAAATATGTATCATAATACACACTATTGTAATATGATTTATCAGCCCTAGATTTGTATAGAAACTTTAAACTCACCTGAGAATTTGAATCCTGAGATAGCTTCATATTTTCTTCTATAAGTTCTCTATTATTTTTTTCTATATTTTCAAGATTTTTTTCTAAAGCTGCTCGAGCTAATTGGGTAAGAACAGAAGTATAAGAAGAAAGAAGAATATGATTAAAAACAACAATAGATAAACTAATATATTAAGAGCTTAGAATTTTACATGCAAGAGGGAAATATAAGAACTAAAAGTTAAAATGTTACAATGATTTTTAAAAAATTAAGAATATACCTTCATTGCTAGATTTTAGAGCACTTTCCATTGATTCCTTCAAATGTTTATTAATCTGCAAAAATGTTTAAAGTTAATAAGCTTAAAGTACCATAAATAAAAATAAAAAAATTGCATTTAATAGATTCACATGAACTGAAGCTGGAAAAACTATATTATGCTTACTTCATCTTGTTCTTTTACACGTAGTTCTAAATCTTTACACATATTTTGATATTGTTCAGCACTCTTTCCAGTCAGGGATAACTTATCTTGCAAGGCTACAAAAACATCAATAAATACATATACATATATACATATATATATATATATATAGGCTAATTCTCTACAAACAAGAGATAACATCCAAACAAAAACATTTGAAAAACACATATACAGTAGGAAAATCACACAATGAAGGACATATGAGTAATCGAGATTAAAAATTATAAAATGGATGCTGCAGTGTTATAAACATTATTGACTTAGGACAGCTAATATATAAAATAATTTAAATAAAAGTGGGGTTGAACATGTTTTTTGGCCAGCCAACCTTCCCCCTTTCCTCCCTATATATATATATTCATTCAACTACGCATCTTAATCATTTCTTCTGTGAATAAAGTAGAGTTCTGAAAACTCAGCCCACGATAACCGAGCAGTCTGGATAACTCAGCCCCACCCATGTAGGTTGCAAAAAACTCACATACAGAAGACAGCAAGGCATTATACATTTCTTTTTAAAAAAAAGTAGCCCATTTTTGAAAAGTTGGTTACTTAAATTTCACTATAGACAGCTTCACGTCTTCATAAAGCATTTTTGAGGTGTGTCTGATCATGTAAATTACTGAATACTATGTATTCATTAATTTTACTTTACATGCATTAAATGCTCTATGCCTTCATATATGTACTTTTCCTTTGTTTGGGCAGTTTTATTTTCTGTTGTATTCTCAAGCAGACAATACATACAAGTATAGTGCAATATTTTTTGAGGAAACACTTGTACTTATTCTTTTTTAATTCTATTCTCCATAACCCATCATTTTCACTAACTCAGTTACCCTTCGGTCCACATCAGGCTGAGTTTTAGTGGCTCTACTGTATATTAAAACATAAGTCTAGCCAAAAAAAAATAATAAATAATTTTCATATCAAACTACAGAAGCATCAAGTAATCCCACATACATTTGGATTAAAGTAATATATAATTAAACTACTAAAATAATGAATTATAAGTTGTTTGTTACTTAGAAATCCTACATATTTTTTTCCAAATGTTAAAACTAAAAATAACTAATTACAAATTATACTATTTCTAAAATAAAAAAAACTGATAATTAAATTTACTGGAATTCAAAATTTATAATTTTAATTTCCTATTTAAAAAATAAGATGCAATGATTAAAAAATTAAACTGAAATTTATATTCCAGAAATATACATTGCACTTCTTTGCACATTTGGAGGAAGGAGTCACTAAAGAGAAAAATTAATACATAAAATAACACATTCAATAAGCAAAGATTTTTACATCAACATAAAAATTTGTATATTCCAAAAGATTTTCAAATCAAAACAATTCTAATGTTTGGAAGCACAGAAATGCTGTTAGTGTAATGGATGTTATAATTTTAAAATATAGTCATGAAAGAGAAAAGGACAATGCCTGTACTGTGTGTGATATTTAACATTCTAACTATCCCTATTTCCATTCTAACTTTCTTTTATTAAACTGTGAAAACATCATATTATCAAAGATACTTAGATTACAATAATAATTACTCTATACTAAATTTTTGTACACAATTGATTAAAAGAATATAGCTGAATATATATGCAAAACCATCACAAAATAAACAAAGATCATTTTCATATAATCATGAGTATATAATATCAAATTCTTACAGCTTCATTACATATTTTATTTTAAATCAATATTATCTATTTTAGTTAATTACTTCACAGTTTCTTCAATGTGATAAATAACATTTTTATAATAAGGTTTTTTCATGAACAAAATTTTTTCTTTTATATGTTTATAACTACTGTTGTAATACAAAATACATTGCAAAAATGTTTTTTTTTAAAAAAAAATCACTTTCATGTCAGACAATCAAACATTTTACAGTTTAACATATATATAACTCCCAATTCCTGTTTCTGCATACTCGATCAATATTACCTTCAAGCAATTTTTATAAAATAAACCAACAGCTGTTATATATATATATATGTGTATATATATATATATATATAAGCAGTCATTACTTCTATTAGTCAAATTATATAATTATGATAATCAGCGATTTTAAATATTGATGAATTTGGTTCAATTATTTCAGTTATATAACCTTGCTACAAAGAATTAGTTTAATTACTTTTCAATTTGACTTGAGCTTCATTCAACTGTTCCTTCAACATCTTAACTTCAGCAGCAGTCTGAGCATTAGAAACTACAGTCTTTGGTGGAGTTTTTATAGCTAAATTAAGAAGAAAAAATTAAGAATCTACTTCACAATTAAAAATACTAATAACTAAAACTATTATTAACTATTTATTAAATGATACTTACGTGATTCAGCACTAGCAGGCCTTTCAGCAGTCAACTGTGATTTGGTATTGACAAGCTGTAATGATAAAGAAAATTGTTATGCAGAAAAAATAAATGCTTATATATATTTAATCAAGAAAATATATCAAAATTTTTATTACTTGATAATAATTCACTTACATCTTGATTCAAGGCATGTACTTGTGAATATGCATCAATTAAATCTTCATGGATTTTACGACTTCTTTCCACTTCTGCATCAATTTTTACTTGCATTTCTTTCTTTTGTTTCTAAAACAGATGAATTTGTCAATAATAAAAAAGATATTATACTAATTACCAATGACAAAACAATAATAAAATGAGCAATAACCTCCCAAACTTTCACAGCTGAACGATATTCTTCATGGGCATTTTCCAATTTTGTTTTTAAAATAGCATTTTCCTTTTCATACTTTTCTACTTGATACTGTAGATTTCTTTTGGTTTCTGATTCAATTCTTTCCAAATTATTCTGTAAAAAAAACATTAAAGACTTTATTCAAATTTAGAGTAAATATAAAAATAAATGAAGCTTATAATATCATGATTTAAACATTGATGTATAATAATGTAAACTGTTCATTGCTCAGTATAGTATTATATCCTTCAATACCAAGAACAGAAAAAGATGAACATTTTTTATATTTATGGATTTCTACCAAAGGATTTGTTTTCCAATTTTAAAACTAAATCTTTTTTTTTTTTTGTATTGTATTGTATTGTAAGAATTATTAATTTTTTTCAAAAAAGATTCACGATAATAATGAATAATATAATATTTATTTTTTAAAAAATTCATTTCTCAATTCTTCAGATAAAACATACTGAGAAAGTTAAATTCTTGTTTTACTAGATAGTAAAAAAAGTCACTTCAGGACACTAAAATTAAGAATCCTTAAGAACAAAAATGAGTAACTAAAAAGGATATAAAACAAAAATATAACTACATTAATTAACAACTGAAGAGGCTATACCTGAACAGTTTGAAGATTAGCCATCATTCGTGACTGATGTTGCTGTTCTTTTATAACTGATTCTTTCTCTTGTAAAAGACGCGTTTCCACACTTTTCAACAAATCTCTCTCAGCTTTTAAATTTTCAATAGTTACCTTTGCTTGAGCAGCCTTCTCTTGTGCAATCATCAAATCCTAAGCAAAAGTCAAAAAATAAATTATTTAGGAAAAATATAAATAAGTATAGTAAAAAACTGAATCACTTAATACACAAAAAGTCTAAATGAACTTTACATGAGTTAGAACACAGAATATTTGCACAGGTTAGAACTGCACAAGATCAATTTGCATCAGATAGTTCTACCAATTAGATTGTATTAATATAATCATAATTTTTTTTAAAGCATAAAATGCTTTTCATCCAGATGGCAGGAAATATGTTAAGAAAAATAATACACTTTACTTATAAACCACAATGTGAAAAGAAAATTAAACCAATTAATAATAAAAATAACTATTATCAATGTAATCTGCTCTTACAAATAACATTATAATGTTGCTTTTATACTGATTTTATTCAAGTGTGCAGGTATCTCTAGCAGTCAAGAGTCCAAATAATGACTAAATTCACAAGGCAAATTTAATTTTTAAATTTAATTTTTATACTATTATAAAGCTCTAGAGTTCATAAAATTTGACATAGGAAAATGAATTTGATTACCTGTCTCATGCTGTTGATATTTTGTTGATGTTGAACGATCAAAGTAGTAAGTTGATTATTCTTATCTTTAGAAGATGCATGTTCCTTTTCATGTAGATCCAAGTTAGATTGGAGCATTTTCATTCGCTCATCATAATAGTCACACTGAAAGAACAATTCAATTACATATATATGTGTGTGTGTATATATTCTATAGAAAACTTAAGCAAATTTAAAAATTAATCAAAATACAGCATATATTCTTGCATTTTTATGGTGAATAAACAAAAAATTTGAAGCCTAAATAACTTATATAATTTGAATATTACCTGTGAAGCCAGCCTTGCCTTTTCAATTTTCAGATCTGAAATAGTACTTCGCATTTGGTCAACTTGTTCAGTCAATAGTCTGAAAAAAATAACAGGAAAGTATGTCAATATAAGATTCATCTAGCATATAAATTATTATTTCAGAATTTTAGAATGGATCACTGACAGCAAATATCAAAATTTTGAATCACACTCAAGTGACAAAGGCAGTATCTGAATCAATACCACTCTACTGATTTTAAACCACAAAGAATTTTGAAACCAACTTTACAGAAACTCTATTATGGTCAATTTGGGACATTCTTCAAACAACCCTCAAACTTGGTATTCAATAGTTACAATGTCATTGTTTTACCAACAGGGCAAATGTTAATAAAAATGCAAAATATTACAAAATTGTCTTAGTCCTTCATTTTAAGTCAAAAGATATTTAAATATAAATGAATAATTTTGCATACATAATGAGATCAGCTTTATTTCATACGTTTGCTTTCTATGTAATTATTAAAGCAAAACTGGTTTCTATAGAATAACCTTTACTATTTCCACATAACAAAATTTTAATTTGTTTTATTTTTGAATAAGCATCATTCTTGAGTTAAATTAAGACTAGTGAGAAGAGACCTAATGATTAAGCCATGTTTAAGTGATAAGGAAACACATCCGAGGTTTATACCTTACCTTATATTCAATTTAACAGAGATTCCCCCCCCCCCTTAATCATTCTTCATAATAGTGTGGTAGAATCCAATTGTGAACCCACAACTCAATTTAAATGTCATTGGCAATGGAGTTCAAAACTATAATACAGAGCTACCAGGACTCTAATGAATTAGAGAGAATTTGTCTTAACAATACATCAATAAAATACCTTTCATTCTCAGATTTTTCTTTCTTATATCTATCAAACTCTGCTTGTAATTGAGTCATTGCAGCTTTAGCTTCTTTTAACTGGGGATCAGGAGAAAATTCAGAAGACTTTTGTAGCAGTGTTGATGACCCATCGGTTTGTCCAAGAAGTGTCTAGAATCAAAGTAATAATTTGGTACAAGAAAAATACAACTCAAAAATGCAAAACAATCTTTTTAACAAGAACTAATTTCAAATAAAATGATTTATAATTAAAATTTTGAAATAAATCAGTCAGGATAAAATTCATAGAATATACAAGGAAATAACATAATTGTACTAAATAAATATTTTCCAATAAATACGATAGTTAAACGAAATAAATATTAATTTTTTTTAAAAAAAAACAACTAACTTCTGAGAAGCCTTGACTAGTTAATAAAACACGATACATATCCCTTTGACGGATAATGGTTTCTATCATTTCAGACTGCTTTGTCCGTTTCTTCTGCAAATCTCCAAGTTGTTCTGAAAGGCTTGCAATCTCTTTTTCAAATTTATTTGTACTAAAACAGAAAATCACATGAAATTATATAACAAAGCAAGCATCTATCAAAAAATTCAAATTTGTTGAAAATAAGTAACAATAATTGTAAATAGGAAAATAACCAAAACTTATAAATCATATAGAAAATAATCCTTTAATTATTCATGGGAATAATTTTATGCAATTTTTCTAATGTAAATAAATATTACTATGTATAGTGACCCTTTGAGAATCATTAAGAATTGAAACAAACAGTAATCACTCTTACTCAACATTTAATAGAGTTGAGATTTAAATCTACAATCCACCAATTTCCAATTATACCGCTGGAGCAGCTTTTAATTGTAAACTGAGAATGGGTGGCTGAAATAAGATTTTACTCAAACAAAACTCTCACAAAATTAACAATTTTGCTCAAATAACTGTTTGAAACATTTGACATTTTACTTTGCTGGAGGAAAAAAATGCAATAGCTACAGTCACCAAGAATCCCCCTCCCCCTCTCTTGATAAGGAAGAAGAAATTTTGTTTGATAAGATCTGATACTTAAAATAGGTTTAAAAACACACTCAATTCGCCATTCCTCCCCTGATTTCTTAAATATTTTATACTTTTTTTCAACTTTTCGATTTTTGAAAGCCCTCAAATTTGAAAACATGGAAAATGTAACTCCTTTTTTTCAGATAAATTCAAAGTTTCTAAAGAACTAATGGAAGAATTTTGTTAAATTACAGCAACAAACTAAATATACTTTTCCAAAAATAAGGGAATTTTAATCCTTTTTAAATATTGGTTAAGCTAGAATGGACATTTTTTTAATTAGAGATGGAAGTTAGAAAAACATAATTTTTTGTTTGTTCGTTATTCTCTCCTTCCATCTCTCATACATTTCCTTTGTAAATGAAACCAATTCTAAATCTTGTTTTCTCAAAGAATCAGAGTTTCAGAACACTGATTGCTTTGAAATAAAGCGTTAGATAACAAATAAACTGCATATAAATAAAAGTAAAACAAAATATAAACTTACATTTCGGTAGATAATTTTTTCTCTAGTTCTTCATGTTGTTCACTTAAATCTCTTATAGCAACTAGAAGTTTCTGATTCTTCCTTTGAATTTCTTCTATGTCTCTAAAAAATTTCCAATTGAAGAATTTTAAATTAATAAAATGTGCAAAAAGATTAAATTAGATTGTTTTTAATCTTATTTTAATCACAAAGCTATTGATTTAAAAAGGTAAATAAATTTATAACTACATAGTTTCGAAAGGTTAATACATGCATTTGTGAGAAGAAACTGATAATTTAGAATAAGTGCACTATTCAAATAATGCAATCCTTCCCACACTTATTTCCTGTTTTGTTTTAATGTTTATATTTGCTTGTTTTTCATTAGTTCACAACAAAATTTCAGCAATAAAGTGGTGTGTGCATACATATATGTACATGTGTGTGTGTGTATAGACAGAGATAGATGAGAAGAGATATTTCTTCATTTAAGATTTTTAGCATAAAAATGAAATTAAGATCACAAATTCAGGTTATACAACATACTTAAATGTACACAGACAAAATTTCATTAACAGAACGATAATGTATATTTAGTTATAGGGATGACTTTCACACAAGCTCTGGAAATATATTAATTTGATTGGAAAAATAAGTTGATTATTTATATCATTTGGAATTTAACAGAAAGGTCTTTAAAGAATTTTTGTCACGTTCTAGTGGTTAAAGAATAAGTCCTCACTAAACTCTATGTCAGTCTTCAAACTTTGTAGTTTGTTAATAAATAAATAATAGTTAAAACAGATTTAAAATTATCTTAAATTTAAAAAAAAAATTGAATAATTTTTTAAAGCAAATTTAAGAATTATGGAAAATTCACACCTAAAAAAAGTTTTTGATTTCAATGAAGCAGCAAATACTTTCATACTAACCGGAATGTAACCAAATGACGTGATATAACTTTAGCAGCAGTTATATCATCGCTGGATGTTACCTCTTCTTCATTCATAGCAAAACTACCCCGGTCATTCTTAATAACTCCACCTCTTGCTTCCTCAACTTCTTTAAGAAGCACTTGCACCTATAAAGAATTTACAGCATATTGAAAATACGACTGCATTAGCAAGATTAGGAAGGGAAAGTATTTTTTTACACGCAGTACTTTAAGCGCTTGATTACAGAATGCTTTCAATACATTTTTTTTAAATTGAAATCCTCCATATTTGGGAATTTCGGATTCAAAAAAAGATGTAATATTCAATACAAATTACTAGAGAATATTAATTTAATTAACTGAAAATAAACAGCACAAGGAAGAAATAGTATGACAAAGAAGATTTTTGAACATTTAAAATTTTGTGTTATTTTGTGTTTGTATAAATAATGATTATCAAAATTCATTGTTTTGTGTAAGAAATTATGTACTTTAAATTGTACTTTTTTTAAAAAATAAAACTTGAAAGTGCCAAATATCCTATGAGTATCTATTATGATGTAGCTTGCTATAGAAGTACAAACAGACCACCTGAAATTATAATTCAATACTATAAAAATAAATACCTGCTTGTTTAGATCAGTAACTTGTAATTTCAATCTAGTATTTTCTCTTTCAGATAAATTGTAAAGTCTGTTTATATCATTTCTTTCTTGAAGAACTTGATCAAATTCCTAAAAAATAAATTAAAAAATTTTTTAAAATAATTTTAGAAAAATCACATTTTTTTTCTCTACAATTCATCTCTTTCTTACACATATGTACTTGGGCAAATGAAAACTTGTATTATGAAAATATTTAATAACTCAAGAAAAAAAAAGACTAATGAAAAGCAATAATGATACATAGGAAACATACATAAATATATTACCATAAAAATAAAATATCTGATATACAAATACAGTAATCACAAAAATATTATTGGTCACTTTGCAGAAAAGCTTTCAAACTATATTTCTATCATCAACAATTTAAAAAAATTAATCATAAAATTGCAAATTTAAGATTACTAATTATTCTTTTAAAAGTGATTTTTAAAAGTTATACAGAGGAACAAAATATTGACTCATAAATTTTTAATAGACATTATTAATTTTAGAAGAGAGAAGAGTACACTCATCTGTTTTTCACAATCAACAAAGCCCACAAACTCACCATGGTGGGTTTTTTTTAACACAAAGGGATTTTTTTTTCTAATACATTTTAAGATTACTTTTTGATCCACAAAAAAAAAAATTTTTTTTTTTAATCGATTAAGCTGCTGGTTTTAATTTTTCAGTCTCTTGATCTTAACTGTATAAATATAAAAAATTTTCGAACATTGATCCAAATGTACAAGATCTGAAAACTTGTATAGCTGAACCCCAAGAATTATATCAAGAACTTGAAAAACCTAAAGATTAAAAAAATAATGTAATGCCTGATAAAAAAAAAGTAAATATTGCAAAGCATTTCAGAACCTGCTCCTTCCCTTGACATTAGTACAAAAAAGTTAATTTTTTTTATTAGATTCAAGGAAAGCAGATGTGTTTTAGCTCGGACAATTTTGATTCATCTAGACATTTTTTTAAAACAATCACTTATTATTAATAAGTATAATTAAATAATGAATAATTTAATTCCTATAACAAATGCCAATACCCCACTATTGATCATATATATGTTTGTTCTAGATTATATAATTCAATATTCAACTCATTTTGAAACATATCATTTAGTTCATACATATAATTGAACTTACTTCAATTATATAAACACTTGAACACATATAGTTATTCTTCCATCACCTTTCAAGTACAATTTTTTGAATTGAATACCATCTTCCATTTCAACTTGCATGGTTTTTGATTGACATGGAAAGTGTCTTTTTTACTATACAAACATATCTTTGTTAACACCGTTTTTCAAGGGAAAACAGAGATAACAAAGTTGGTAAAAAGTAAAAAAGTTGGGAGTTTTTTATGTGCACACATAAGGTACCAAAAAAATCATTACTCTGTTAAAACTGCTTTCTGAACAATAGAGAAAAAACCAATGAGATGACAAAGCAAAAACTGATTAAAAAAAAAAGAAAGATTTCAATAGAAAAAAAACTATTTTTATACACATAAAAAAAGTACACAATATATAAAGAATTTTTAAGACCAGAACTAAATCAGCCTACAGTTGCATCATCTGTAAACCCATGTACGCGTGATAAATCTCTACCATCTGCTCACATATTGTCAAATATTGTACGCATTTGTAAAACAAATTAAACCATTCCTTCAAAAAATAAAAGCTTTTCATTTTGAATCATCAAGATGCAACAAAGCACAGGAGTTAAATCTAACATAAAACTTGATAAAAGTACCTCAGGAGCATACATTATTAACAATTTATGAAGGACTTGTGTTTAAGTCAATCAAATTTTTTCCTGTATAAGTCTTTTGGTTAGATGCAGCACACGAAGATAATAAATACACCAGAAGACCACGTTCATCAAGGATACCCGAGATTACTGGGGGGAGCATGATTCTGTAGTGAGTGAGTGAATATTAATGTCGCACTGTTAAGCTACACGAAGGCTTTTGGTGACGGACCTCATAATTTTGAACCATGATCAAGTGACAAGGACGACATATGAGCTGACCCCCCCCCCCCTCCTAACTACCACACCACACCAATGGGAGAACATTTGAGTTCGAAACATTAATGTGCATCGTTCCCCTACAAGGCGAGTCTTTAGTGGTACTCGAACTCGTGAGCCATGATCTGATATCTTAACCACTAAGCTACTGCAGCCACATGATTGATTCTGTGGTTAATAATTACAGTGTACCACTGAGCATGATGAAAATCTTTAAATGATTTGGATCATCCGGCATGAAGATTGGGATGACCAAAAGTCTATGCTAAATTTGCTTCACATACTCTAGTGAAAAACAAAGATAAGAAATCAGTCAATGTACACTGCTGAGGTAGCTGAGCCATTGAAAATGGTATAAAGTTCTTAAAACTATAATTACAAGAGATGAAATAGATATTTAGAAGTCATGGTGTTTTAATACAATCTTAAAACAAAGCAACTAAATTTAGAATAGAAATGAAAAGCTCATAAGATTATGTTTTTAAGTGTGTAATGACTAAACTTTATTACCATCATCCAGAATAGTGATATGAAATCAATTAAGGAGTTGGTTCCATGATAATGCACCCACAGTTTGAACTCATTTATCCCACATAGGTTTTTGATAAAAAAAATAACACCTGCATGTTCAATAATCATATTCGCTTGATTTAAATTATTTGAACCATACAAGCAGATTCAACACATGCACTGAATGAAATTTTGCAAAGTGAACTAGAACAGATACCTAAATCATTAAATCTTTGTAAACAAATATATTGAAGACAGAAAAGAAATCTATTTCTACATATATTGAAGACAGAAAAGAAAAGAAATCTATTTCTACAATGATTAGAACTGGAATTTCACAAAAATTCACAGATACTGAATAAAGTGTTAAAATTGCTGTATATAATTATAAAAAAACAAGTTAATTCTACCTGAAAATTCATTCTACTAAATATTGAACATACTCTAAATTGATTTACAATAAATAAATTAATTAATAAAAGTATTCAGCACACTGTTTTATAAAATGGAAGGATATGAAAGAAAGAAAAAAATGCATTTAAAAAATATTTATAAACATTACTGACAAATTCATATAAAAAAAGTAGTAGTAATTTTAACATAACATATACATATCTAAAAAAATCTCACTAAAAAAATATTTAAATTTTACAAACAAATCATGTACTTCAACACTGAATCATCCATTTTAAATGAAATTTTTAAACATAAACAAAAAGTCATTCAATTATACAATCAAATTTAATTTATAATTTATATTTTTCAAGCATAATTTTCTATTAAGAACTTAAACTTTATCCAAACATTAATGTAAAAATTACTTGAAACAAAATATTTATTTTCCTTTCTTTACTCACATCATCATTTAATTAGAAAAGTATACATGTTATGAAATTTTAAGTATAGTCTTCAGTATGTTTATCATCCTGAACATAAGTTTAATAATAAAATATTTTGGGGGATCAAATCATATGAATAAATAAAAATTTCAAGTATCAAGATAAAATCTTTCTTAATAAATAATTAAGTATTTAATCATACATACAGACATAGAATTAGCCAATCTGCTTTTTAAACTTGAAATAGTCTCATTCATTTTGTCATATTCTAGCATTCTTTGGTTGATTATTGGAGTTTTTTCTTCAATTTCCTATAAGAAAGAAATTAAATTAAAAGCATGCATTTGATATAATATATTTAACTTATTACAGAATAAAAAAAACATACAATATGCAAAATATTTCCTGCACTTTAAAACACTAAGTAGATGTAAAATATATAAAAAATTTATAACATGTTAACATATATTTTTTTAGGTTTTTTAATAAAAGAACGTAAAATAATTTTCTTTTGAATTTTAAAATTTAACTAAACAATACTCTGCTCTAGAAATAAATATTCTGTTCATTTTAGCATCCCATTCATAATAAATAAACTGGCAGGAAAAAATGGCACTGTAAAAACAAAAATCTATACAAAAATCCTCTTATAAAATAATTATATATATATAAAAGTATAGTAAAACACTAAAAAATAACTATTTACTAATAAATTAAGCAGCTCTAATTCTTAAATATTTTTTTTTCATCAAAATTTCATAAAAAATATGTTCAATATTTGATTATTTTTCTTAAAAACTAAAAAAAAGGAACGTATTTAGTTTTTTAAAAAAATTTCAGACTTGTAAAAATTGAGCAAAAAATGTAAATGTTTTCTGAATATGGAAAATGGTAATAATATAGAACTGGATTTAAACTCTAATGGTAACATTGGAAATATGTAAGCTAAAAACATTCAATAATTCAAAAAAAATTCAAATCTCTAGAAAGAGTAATTCTTTCAATAATAAACTAAAGTATCTCTATAAAATGTTCTCAATCCAGTACATTTCTTCTTATACGTTCAGAAAGGTCTAATTTACACAAACACAAAATATTGCAAAAAAAATTACTTTAAATTTATATAGGGGTATTGTAAATATTTTAAGTATAAAAAAATAAACAAAATATGAACTCAATTTTTAGCTGGTATTCTTAAAACTTCTCTACATATTCATCATCTACAGTTATATATTTCTTCCAGTGTTTCTTGACTTTTCGAAGGCCATCATTGTAAAACTCTATCGGCAAATTGTATTACAAACCATTATTCCACCTCTTAAATGACATCTGGGTTGTTTCTCTAAAACCCCCAACCCACAATGGTTTTTTGAGTTTGGGAAATAAGAAAAAGTTGCTTAAAACAAGACTGGGAGAATAAGGCAAATGTGGCAAAACTTCAAAGCCCCAACACTTTAATTCCTCAATCACATCACAATCTGTGACAGGAGATGCATAGTCAACAAGAAGATGGATGCCTTTGGTGATCTTATCGCACTGTTTCTTGATTAGAGCAACAAAAAATTCATTTAGTAATGTGCAGTAATAGACACTACTGATGGCCAGAGTTTACTGTGTTGTAACTGCTAAAATCTCTAACAATCCCCTCCAAAAAAAACAGCATGGCCTTCTTGGGGTGGGGGCAAGGTGAGTCACATGCTTTTACTTCTAACTAATCTATTTGGACCAAATTGATAAATTAAAGATTCTCCTTCATGGTTACTAGGAAACCAAAAAAGATCTTAATATTGCTTTGATCAATGATCTTGTAAGATTCAACATCCTCTCCCCTTGATGGGGTCAAAATGTATTTGCATTCAAAAAGGAATCAGTAATCATGGAATGCAGTGTGCTGACAAAAAAAAACTTTGATAAGTGTGGTTCTTCACAGATAATTTTTCATGCACCACCATCAGTCTTATTCATGATAGTTTTGATGGTTGCTCTTTGGCTTAATAAAATAAAATCCTCCATTACCTTTCATTTGGCAATGTCTGCAAGTAGTTGGTTTATCAAAGAGAAAAAAGTGGTCAGCTGAAAGATTCTTTTTTCACCTCACAATTGCTTTCTATGTAACGAACTATCATACCCATAAATCATCATTTCATTACGGATTTGCCAAGCATTGTAACCTTTCAAATAAAGGAACTTAATCATCCTGTGTGCCTTAACTTTCTCCATACTGTGGATTTAAGCTTATAGCATCCTAATATCAAACAAATTAACATAAATCATTGTAATTTACAATTCTATGTACTTAAGGATAAATTAATATACAGAATAAATTTTATCCAGAGATATCTTGGTTATTTCTTAAAAATTATACCTTTTTGATACCCTTTGTAGTTTTAAATTAATTCAAATCAATAAGCCATTAAAAAATAACACTTACAGAAATTATTTGTTTTAATTCTCGAGTCAAATTAGCATTTTCATCCTTCTGAATTTGTAATTCCTCTTGTATTCTTGTATATTCTACATACAATTCAGTAAGGGTTATACCAGAATGAAGGACTTTACTAGTTGCAGCAGCTACTGGAAATATTTTTTCAATAGTATCTTGATTCAAACCTACATTTTGAGGAGGAAATAAAAGTAAAAATCAACATGGATACAGATATTTGTCAACAAATACCGTTTACATAGCTTTAGTACTTTATTTATTCATTTATTTTGCATGTTTCATAAAAAAAACTAAAAACATTTACATATTTAACAAAAAAAGAAAATGTTATATGCATGTGAAAAAAAGGGAAATATATTACTATACATATCTTCATAACATTTTATTTCACACATATAATCTTGTTTAAACAATTAAATTCAAATTGAAATAGATTCTCATCAATCCTTAAAATATAAAATGTAAGAAAATTTTTAATTAATTTAAAAAAATAAATATATCAAGCATAATTTTGATTTGACTGAATGATCAAACTTGAGCAATGTAACAATTAATGGCAAAAAAAAATTCCAGAATTTCGTTATAGTTATAATGTTCACTTACACATTCAACCTTTCCATTTGTTTGTGGTCCATGAGAAGTAATTAATAATTGAGTGACATTGTGTTATGTCTTAAGAAATGTTTAAATTTAGAAGAAGTGAACACAGTAGTTAGAATTTCACTTGACAAATTTACATCTCATAAGAAGTCATTAACACTAATTTGAAATTTTATGTACAACAGACCCTATCATTTTACATGTTAGAATAAGTACAATGAAGCCTTGAAGGCTACAGCCATTAGACACACATCCAATCCCTTCTTCAAACACAATTCTACAAATGTCACAAGTTTTGTTCATTTAAATTGTCACATTAAAGTTACAGAAGAACTATTAATCAAAAATCTTACGATTTTCATTCAGACCATGTGCTGAAAATGATACTTTTTCAAGTGGTAAATAGCACCTCATCTTATAACTGTCATTCTATCACATGAGAATTTGGAGGACCAATTAAATTTAATAAACAGCAACTTCGTTATACTTTTAAAAGATATGTCTGTTATCGCAGCTAAAGACAAACTGTAACAAAAACTTTTTTCAACACCAGTTGCCTGAACGCCACGACGTCTGGGAGAAAGCGCCCCGACGTCTGGAAAGAAACCTTTTCCCGCTCAATGACTTCTTTTTTTTAATCTTTTTTTTGATTCTCTTATGTAATCGTCAGTTCGAGATTAGATTTGCTATGTGTTAGATCGTAGAGATAGTTGCTTGTAGATTAGTATCAGAAGTTTTTAAAGTTCTTAATTAAATAATATAAACTAATAACAGAAGTGTAATAATTTGGAGTTCTGCCTGAATTACTTAGAAGTTTAGAATTATTAGAATTACTTAGATTTTTAATAGAATAAATCGATTAGAGAGATTTGAATACTTAGATTTTCGACAAAGAACCACTGAACAACCGCACAATGTCTCCAACATCCCCATCACACGCATTTCCCCCTCCAAAGCACATAATCTTAACCATAGGTCACTTAAATTTTTATTTTTTTTCTCTGAAAAAAAAAGGACATACCATGAGCTGCTTCTTTAACTCTTCTCAACTCATCTTTTAATTTTGTTATTTCATTCTGTTTTTCTTCTAGCTGAGCCTTACATTTGTTTTCAACCTCAGCACAATGTTTCTCCATATCCTCACAAGAATCATTACTTTCCTTGAGAAGTTTTTGAGCTTCTTCAAAGGCTCTCATAAGCTCTTGAACCCTTTTTTGATTATCTTCACTTGCTGCCTAAAAATACAAAGTCAAAATTCAACAACAATTATATTTTTTAAAGCTAGAGTACTTACACCAGTAAATCAAATGAAAGTATTTTAAAACCATATTTGATATCTTATAATAAAAATGACAAAAAAATCTTGAAAAAAAGAATTTTTAGATCACATATTCCGATTTCGTTCTCCGATATTAATCACACACACACAAATGAAATAATATAATTTAATACTCTCATAATAACTACAATTTTATAATTACTAGTTAACAAGTATTTTTTTACACCTCTGTATTATTTATATGTAAATACAAGTATAACATGTTCTTATAAGTATCATCTGTAAAATTTCATTGTGAACTAAAAAAGTTAAAGAAATCCTACTCAGAAAAACCTGATACAAGCTGTTCCTAAGAATGACCACATACTACTTTCATAAAGTGTCAACAAAGGGGAGGTAACCCTTAGCAGGGTCACCTTTTTTTCAACTATGCAGAATAATATAGCAAGTTTAGTTTGAGTATGAACAATAGAGCAAAATTTTCCAGATAAATCAAACTAGTTTATTTGTATTGTAATGTAGACTTCAAATGTGAGAGCAGCTGATACACAAATACCAAAGGCAGTACTTAATAACACTTCATAAATAGAAAGTCAACTATACTTTGCATATAATTCATACAATATATTTGATTCTTTTAAACTCTTTATTTCAGTTTTAATTAAGTAATGTTACACTAAAACAGCAAAATAAGTCAAATTTAACACATAATTGGAAAATTGAACCAACTTTTACATCCCATAAACAAAGTCATTAAGGATTGTCTATATCCTATTTTATTCTTAGCCTTGAAAGTTCTATTCCCTACAACACAAGTTTAATTAAATACAGTTGACGCAAAAACATTAAAATAATGTTTCTATAAATTTTTTCTTAAAGCTAATACTGTTGATTCTTTTTAAAAAAATCTAATAATAAATTAAAAAAACATCAAAAACTTTGTCATGCACATACTTACAGATAACTTTTCATTTTTTTAAACATATAAAATGGAACAAGCAAATTATGTACCATTCCATACTTTTCCTTTATTTATAAGTGTACATTAACTTTATGAAAGAAAATACAATCATTTTAAACATTTACATTTATTGAAAAAATTGCTAATAAAATAGCAAATTTATTAAAATTCAATTACATGATGTTAGTGCTATTACATATTCATGTATATATAATTTGTATTTTCCTATTAAAGCATTATTTATTTTCTATTATCTAATCATTTAGTACTGTTTTTCTTAGAATTTTCTATTTATTAAGTAGCATTAATTTGATTAGGCTTCATTCCTGGTTGCAGCAGTTGATGATTGGAGATTAGCGAAAGCTTATTTACAAAAAATAAGGCATAAAAAATACTCAATATAATTCTTTCCCAAAATGGATATTAAGTAGGATTACTTTGAGAAATTAAGAGGTAGAAAGTAAGAAAATGTTTCCTCCTTGCTGTTCCAAATCATTTTAAACATACATTTATGATTACAAAGGAAAAGAATGTTGCAGATAGAACTATTGTATTTTCAGACCTTAAGAAACTACATATGAAACTTCTGATTTACAAGCTGATACAACTATGTCAGTTAGATTTTAATTCCTGAGCATTAGTAGAATAGTATTTGTTGAGAATTTGTATGATCCTGTTTATTGAGCATTTATATCAATGAGGCATTAATACATGTATTCCAAAAGGAAACATTCTTTACTGTACTAAGTGCATTTCAAACTTTATGCTAATCTTTAGTCTAGTGCAATATTTTTTTTTTCATGTGTTTATAAAAAATATATTTACATGTTTTATTAAAACCCATTCCAATAAAAAAAATTATTGTTAAATCAAAGGAACACAGTACAATTGACAAAAATTAATCTAAAATTTAAAAAAAAATTTTTTTTTTTTGCTTAAATTATTTATATAATTTTCTATAATCTTGTAAAATTTGAACACTTTAAGTTAAAAGTTATCATAACTCTGGATTTTTTTATGTTCAAATGTATTCATATCCCAACAGCAAATAAAAACTTTAAGCAGTTTTATCTAGGAAAGAAAAAACTCATTTATCTTTACTTAAAATACTAAGGTTTTTTTCTATTGTGCCAAATAATCTTTACAAATGTGACAAAAGTAGGTAAGCATTTTAGAATCAAATCAATACTTATTATTTTTTTTAAGTAGTTGAATTTAGAATTTACATATTTTTCAAGGAATTTTCAATAAGCATTCAATAAAAAATGTATTTTATGAATAAAAACCATGTTAGCAGGAAACCCATACCAACTTTAGCTATGCATAGTTTGAAGTATTCGTAAATCAAATTTCATGCAAGTACGTCAATTTTTGTAGGAGGAATAGCATTTTAAAATCACTTCATAAATTTTAAAACTCTTCATTAAAAAATTAAATGTTTAGTCTTTTGTGATATTTTGAGCACAAAAACTGTTTTATATAATCCATCTATATTAGTTACAAGCAAAAAATTTCAAAAAACGATTAAATCAAAGATTTTTTTTTTATAAATCATACCATGTTCCCAAGGTATCCGACTACTTGCTACAACTTTTTTTTTAAAAAAAAAATGGAGATATGGGGATTTTTTTGTGATTTTTAGATTTGTTTAGTATATTTTAAGGAAAAAATTGTAAAATTGAAAACAGAAGAAAAATTTATTATTCAAAGGGGAAAAAACTGGTAAAAATGTACAAAAAATAACAAACAGGGCCTGCTCTGTAAAAAAAAATTTTGAACAAATTCTCAATTTTTCAACTTTAATGTGTTACTTTGTTATTCATGTTTGAAATTACATTCAGGATAGTAGATATTTTAATTTTTACAAAAACTAGAGCACTCTATCTTAATTGCTATATGAAATTGCTTAAAAAAACAATGATTATATTTACATAAAGGACTGTACATTTTGAAATAAAACAGTGATTGATAAATCTGAAGGTCAAAACACTTTTACTATTATACAAAACATTCACAAAAAATTTCAGCAAATTATTTTCAAAACTTTTTGAGCAATCGCTGTCCCTGTTTGAGTTTTTTGAAAAAAAAAATTTAGAGTAAAATGCATTTTAAAGTTTGACATCTTGTGTAAAGTTATGGCATCTTCTTTTATTAAAACACTTGTAGTTTTTGTTCTACTGAATGGAAAATAAAAGGCTTGGTATTTTTATTAAGCTAATAAGATGGTCTATAAAATAAAATCATAAAAAAAAAATTTGTCAGTTTTTGAAAAAAATCATGATTTTAGGGAAGTCTGATACCTTAAGGATAAACCAAATATACTTATGTAACAGATATAGTTCTAACTACAACTATAAAATACCATCAATGTTAAATAAACATTTTAAAAATCTGAAATTAAACATAAGAAAATAATGACATCTTAAATTATGTGATATATAATGAAAACTTCAATCAAGAGAATATAATTTGACTTACTTTGTAAAGATCAATCAGTTTTGTTTGAGTGCTAAGCTCATACTGAAACTGTTCTTCTGATTTACTAATAACCTCATTCAGTTGGCGAATTTTGTCTGCCAGTTGTTCTATTCTTGTATTTCTTTCATCTATTATTGATTTATACAATTCTGTTTTCTTTTGAGATGTACGCAGCTGTAATAAAGGAAAAAAATATAAGAATACCTTAGATTTAGCTTTAAAAAAAAAGACAACAGTATAACTTTATAACATAATACAATTTATCTGATATTAAATAACACTTTTAATTCTATTATAATTTTAACAGAAAAGTACATATTTGTAAATGATTAAATATGTTTAAAAATTTCTATTATCCCCTCCTAAATAGATATATTATTTAAAATCAGATAATTCCTTTTTAAATGCAACAACATCTACAACTCAAAACATATATTAGTCTTATAATAACAAGATGAAACAATTTCATAAATGAATAAAATGTTGTAATGAAATAATAAGCCAAAGAAACAAAGTTATATGAAAATGACAGATCAGCTTAATAGCATGTTGTTAATATAATAAAGTGTAACAAAAAAAAATCTTAAATTTGTATGATGTTTTTGAATGTTGGAAAAACATTTGTAACATAATTTTAAGGCATTAGCAAATTTTTCTCATGTATTATAATGGTTAACTTATATAAACTATGGTTATGGCCAGGCAAAGATTGTTCAGCAAAAGACCTTATTTCTATATTAGGGTTCTCGATGTTGCCATGACATCTTTCTTTGCTATGCACACAACATGCCTATCCTCATATTTGGTGATGATAGGAAGTTGGTGCAATCCTTCCCATTGGTGAATGATCCTTTATACATCCAACAATTCCATATTTGCATCAATATGGTTTTATTTTATCTAATTCGTGCACTAATTTTTCAGAAGGATAATTTACAATATATTAGCCAGAATTTTTTTTATGTAAAATGTAGAAACATGCACAACTGTTTTTTGTATTCTTCAATTAAGGCATAATAAAATTTCTCGTGCAAAAAACAGTAAAAAAATACAATACCAATACTTAAGCACATTTTTCAGTCACTTCATTTGTAATTAATTAGCTTTGCTAAAACACAATTTGGATATGCACACTGATAATTTGCACATATTATGGAGCAAATTTCACACCCAAAGTATATTTCCTTCATGGTTCTGCATTTTGGATGGCCAGGAGTGTATATTAATAGCAACAATGAAGATTTGCTACTCAAGCATAAAAAAGTAAGTATTCCTAAAAAAACATGTGAAAAGAAAGGGAAAAACCTACTTCCTCCACTCGGTCTTCTAAGAGAGTTTTCAATTCCAAATTGCTGTTACATTTTTCTCTCTTTAGTGTATGTATCTCATTGCTCTTTAGAGTCAATTCAGCATTCAGATCATTAATTTGTTGAGTCAATAATTCCTTTTCTTGTTGTAATCGATTAACTTGATGCTAAAAGAATATATACAGAAATTAACAGTATATTGAATTAATAACAGAAATATAAAACAAACATAGCAATTTGTTGCATAACATGAAAATGGTACAATTATCAAAAATAGGATATACTCATTTACAAACAAAGATTGACAAAAATTTGCATTAATGTTAATGGTTTAAAATAGTAATTAAATCATGATATTAATGGGCTAAATAATTACCATAATTAAATTTAAAAACACACATTCTAATTATCAGTGTCATTTTTACCTAATTGTCTTTTCACCCGGAATTTGGAAACTTTCTATTTGAAAGTTTTAATTATGGATGTTTAAAAAATGGATTAATTTATACAATATGAATTTACTTAGAATATCAACATTTTACAACGTAAATATGAATTATTAAATAGTTAGGGGGGAAGAATTATAACAAATGAAAATTTTGACATATTTGAATTCCTCATATTATAAAGACCTCAATCTGAAATTTCATGCAATAACCTAACAGAAAACACCCAGCATTATGGAACTATGTATTAGTTTATATAACTATGTATTAGTTTATAGTATTTAAATACCAATGCCCTTAATACAGTGTTCCAAAATAAGATAAATATTGTGAATCATCTACTTACACTAATCTAGTATCCCTTTAATGGTTGTCTTTGAATATCTCTGAAATTAATGATTAAGTTTGTTTGAAAAATTATTTAAATCATTTTCTACCCATCTTCAAACAGTTTATATTTTGTAATGAGAATTTTTAAACTTTAATAAGCAAAGTTCTTAATAAGTTTTAGTTAATAATTTAATTCTCAACATCTAAGTCAGCACCCCAACATTCAAGCTTCAATATCATACCAATATGATGAATTGGAACTTCAACACATTTAATATGCATCAGACTCTACATGGCAGGCTTTTAATGACATCATGACTCGAACATGACTCAATAGCATTATTCAAAAGAAATGGCTTTTTACAGAGTATAATAATGGATATAAAAATAACAGAAAATAATTTACAGACAATAACTTCCCCAACCCTCACTTAGGATAACAGATTTTCCAATAGCTTTCCTTGATCAGCTAAACACAAATATCTTTATTTCAAAAATTTTAATACATCTAATTCCAGTTGTCAAAATATCAAAAGAATACTAGTGGACAATTATAAAGGACAGATAGGACCGCTTAGGCATGCTAAGCACGTACCTTGGGTCCAAAAGATTTAAGTAGCAAAAAAATTGGAGGTTGAAAAGAAAAAATTTTTAAAAATCCCATTGGCCAAACTGGCAAAATAAGAACTGCAGGTTGATTGATTGATTGAATATTATCGTTGCACTGTTCAGCTACACAAGGGCTTTTGGCGACGGACCACATAATTTTGAACCATGGTCAAGTGATGTGGACGACACCTGAGCTGGCAAGCCCCCCTCTCCTAACTACCACACCAACGGGAGGACATTTCAGCTCTCGACAGATTTAATGTGCATCGCTGCCCTACACGGCGGATCTTTAGTGGTACCTGGCTCAAACTCGTGACAAGGCAAGCCACGATCTGATACCTATACCACTCGGCTACTGCAGCCATAAGAACTGCAGGATGGAGGAGCTATGGAAATAGGAAAAGGGGTGGGCATAACAATTTGAAGTGCCTAGGACACCAGGGAGGTTAAAAACAGCCCTGAGGACAGATATCATTCATAAACTAAACTCAGTGGTGCAACAGCCCAAGGGGGCCAAGGTCTACTAAGCCCATTTCAGTACATATGAACTTGGGCGTATGTTCCGGTCAAGTGGTCAGTCTGGCGTGAAATTCCCAGTGTTTAGTTCCCAAGCAAGCTTGGCACTCATTTATTGAGCCACTGAAGGGATGAAAGGCTGAGTCGACCTTGCCCAGCCCAGGAATAGAACCCCTGACCTGTGGTGTGGAAGCGCAATACACTACCACTTGACCACAGGGCATTGATATCACTCATAGCAAGCACAAATTAAGACTAGCAAAATGTGGAAATTATGATAAGTGTGAGTCATGGGAAGAATAGAGTATTTCATTTCAACATATATTCATAACATGATTGTGCAAATAAGAGACACATACAAATGGGTGCTGTTCAAAGTAAAATCTATAATGTAAAAGCTTTAGTTGATGAACGTGAAACTTTAGGTATGTTTTTCCGATAACATTTTAATTTTACCCATGAATTCATTATTGAAAAGATTAAAGAAAGGAGGAAAGAACAGACACTTCCAGGAAGTTTGACATCACCAACAGCATTGTTTCAAAGACTTTAGGAAGCATTTCAAAATACTGAGACTAATTACAGAGGAGAATATGTTAGAAGTACAACACCTACAAAAAGCAGGTACGTGTCTTGTCAGCAAAAACGATTAGCACACTACAGACAGGCAAGTACCAGATAAGTTTACTGCTGCCACAGATAACAGATCTCTTGAAAAATAGTAATCAGACATCTGGGAGGAGGATTTTACACCTGGAAATTCGTATGTGTTTTGTTGTCCAGTCTTTACCATGGAACTCATTTAGAGTGGTGTTGTGATCATTGAAATTGGACTGATCATGACTAAACTATTCTCCAATGAAATTCAATATTAAGTCTGATTTAAGACAACTTATTCAGCACTATAGTGGTACAGCTATCAAACACAAAATATCCAGGATAGATATCCTACATGTAGTGTCTTGGCATGGCCAGACATCATGATCAATAGCTTCAAACCTATACATGTGCTTGAAACTGGAACTATAAACTATGCCTCGTGTCCACCTTTTCCATAGTGCTTCATGGATGGCCCCATTGAAAATGCTTAGGATGCCTTGGGGAGGAAATTTATAAATTGGCAGCAATTTCCAAAAAACAAAAACACCCTCTTTCATATACTAAAAGAAAGATGGATAAATTACCTGAGCACTGACTAAATCATGTTGAGCAAACATACTTGCCAATTTTGAAAATGAAAAAGCGTAAAAAATAACTCATGAATGACATTTTAAGCAAATTATTGTAATAAAGCATAAACAACTAACTCATACACTAAAATAAATTTAAAGGCATGAATATAGTAACATATAAGAAAGCAATGACTCTATAATACAGGCACTTTACTCAACTTTTAGATTACATTTATAAAGGAAAATTATAACACATACAGATGTTAACCAAGTTAGAAGAAGTTGACATCGAGACTTCTAGTCAAGTGGATAACCATCAAGTCCATGAATGCCTCAAAATTTAATTAGGCTCCTTTATTGTGCAAACTTCGAATGTTTTTATAAATAGTAGAATACATCTGTTTCCTACACTTTTTTGACCAAACTTAATTGTAACTGAGTGTGCCATATTTTCCAAGCTTCTCCCCACAACTGCAACTTTACACCCCTGCACTGAGAACATTCCAACTTTAAACACTGAACGCATTAGACCGACACAAGGTCTTTGTCTTCATAAAAAAGACTACGACAATTTAGACTCTTAAGTTCTAAATATTCACAGCACCTTCAAAGGTGAGATTTTCATCTATACCCCTCATTTTATTAAAAATTAAGTATAAATTAACTGTAAATATTTCTGTAATTAAAAATATCAGTAAATATTTCTGTAATTCTCCGTCTCTGGCTATTACTGAAACACAAGCTACATCATTTACAAACACTTTGCCCCTTTTAGCCCCCAACCTCTTAATTTTATTCTATACCGTCAATTGTGATCTGTTCTTAACAATTGTCCACAAATGTATATAATTTACCAATCTGACAGAATTATGTAATTTGCAAACCTGTAAACTTGATTCTTTCACTTTAACTTCTTCAACCGAAGCAATAGCTGCAAATTTAGCTTCATTGGCTGAGTTCACTTGATCCAGTAAACTCCTGACATCATCTGCAACAATTTTCAAAAAACACAATTTCAATAAAAATATTTTGAACTAAATTATAATATTAAAAGATTAATTAACATAGAATATCATATAAGTATTATATATTATCTCAAAAAGAAAAATAATTTTTTCAAGCATAGAATGTGATCTTTTTGTACCCCCAATTTCTCCATCTTAAAATTATCTTAAATTTAAAATTTCACAAAATTCTGCATGAAACTTTCTGACTCATAATATTTAAAAAGTGGGTTGATTCTTTAATGTGTCAAATGAGAATCACAAACATTTGATAAAATAATTAATACAACACTTTTTGCATCAAAGAGGATAGATATTTTTCCTTCCATTTCTAAAATTATTAACTTGTAATGCTATAAAAATATGAATTATTAAAAAGTTGTGCAAAAAATGAACTTTTAATACCCAAAATCTGTACAAATTTGGATAACTTGTCATGAAACTCATAAAACTAAAATTTCATGCATTTATGTGTATGAAAAATATGTGTGATATAATCTAGTATATGGTCCCCTCTAACAGTTTTTTCCAGATATCATTAATTAATAATTAGATTCAAATTAAATTTCGAAAATAAATTATTTATAAAGACCTTTTTTTACTTAATCTCATTTTAGGAAAATTGTTATAGAAATTTAACTAAAATAATTAATTAACCCATAACACATAATTGTGTTACAGTCATTAACACTGATACCAGTTTAATCAGCAGCAAAGAAAATCATTAAAATTATTAAGGGTGGTTTTTATATGTGCAAATTAAAAATTCATTCACTATTCTATGTATATAAATAAAAGAAAACTAAAAGATATTTCTAGAGTATAATATATTTAATATTTCTAATCATCATAATGCATTAAAAAAATTTAATATTCAAAAATTTCTTATACATTTAAATTTAAAGGATGAAATGTTTCAATTAACTGAAAGACTGTTCAACTGTGTTCATCATAGAGTACATTTTAATCTGATGTTAACACATATACATTGCTTCAAATTGTGGCAGTGTCTTTAAAAAAAGCTAATATTGCAAGCATCTTCATTTTTACTATTATATAGGAATTAATCAAAATTTCAAATGGAGCATTTATTATTTTCCAGTCACAAGGATACATAAACTAATAAATGTATAACCATCAAAAAAAGGGAGAAAAACCTCACACAATTTTTATTGTACCTGAATAAAATTCATATAATTTAACTTGTAAGAAACTAGATAAAAATGTAAAAATTAAAAAATTTTCTTTTTAAACAATCAAACTTTTCTTGCAAAATTAGAGAATGTTAAAAAAAATGATGGTATCAATTAGATAATTTAGCATACACAAACAATTCATATTTTTCCAGTTTCCAAACATCATGCAATAAATAAACGAATTATTAAACATTATAAACTAGTATAGGGCTTCGTAACACTGGCAATTTTTTGATAAGTTGACTTATGACATTTCCTGGACTATTGGAAAGAATTGTATGAAATTCTAAATTGCAAATATCAAAAAAGTATGTGTTGCGAATTCCTTTTTCGTATGTGTCTATAATAATACTAATACTTTTCTCACTTTTGAAAATATGTTTTGAATTGGAAAGAAATTATCCACAACTAACAAATATCTTTGAAAAAGACTACATAAAAAATTTTTGCAATCAAATATTTAAGACTCATATTCAACGTAACCTTTCACAAAACTTCATTTCTATTAAACTTCCAAGCAGATTTTTAAAAAATTTGAAACATGGATTTTTTTATTTGAAATTTAGGTTAGAACAGAAATAAGATACATGAGGGAGGAGATCCTACAAATAATAAAATTTCTGTCCACCCTCCTTGACTGCATCAATTGTATAATTTACTCAACATCGAAAGTTTTTCTTGAAGACATTAAGCAGAACAACAAAGTTATCAAAGATATCTCCTCCCCTTCTTTAGAAAACTGTATATAAATCTAGATCATAAGCTCAAATATTAATGAAATGCTTATAATTTTTGTTTCAATGGAAGGTAACTTTTTAGAATATAGTTGGTTACATTAAAATTTTTTGAAATTTAAAAATAATTTCTCAAATTATAAGCCCCTGAACAAATCAGCTTTAATATAGAATTATTATTAGTGATAATATGTAAAACTAAGATTCGTGCTTTTTTTTTCTTTTAGTTCTTTAAAACTATACTGAGCCTTTATGACAATTTTTTTTCAGGCCATTACTATCTATAAGTATTGTTTATTCATACATTCAAAGATGCTTTCATAATTTGATATGTTTAAGTATAGAAGCAATGGATTAAAAACTGGCTTATTCTTTCAATAAATAGAATTTTATTCATTAAAATATTTTTTCAAAAATTTTGCTTTTTATATAAAAAAAATAATAATTTACCATTTAGTTTTTCAATTTCATTTCTTCTCTTCTCCAGTTGTTCACTTAGACTTCTTTTCTCCTGATTCAATAATTCATTATCTCTTTTTACAGATTGCTGTAAAAATACCAAAAATACATTTAATTATGTAATTACAAAGAATTATAGTTATGTAAAAATAAATGCAATGTTATATAAAAGAGTTATGTAAATAATATATGTGTTAATAATATTTATATTACACATAGCTTGTGTCTCATCAATATCAAAAAAAAAAATAAATAAATATGCTTGATATTAAATTAAAATTTTTTCACAAAAAATAAACTAATAAAAAATAGTAAAAATAGAAATTTTTCACCTGTATATTCAGTTGGAAAAGTTTAAACTTATACTGATCTAAAAATCACCTTAGAATTACAAAAAGGATAAGGGCAACATTGTTTAACTCGCAACAGTTGAAAAAACAATCAAACATAAAGATGTTATCTAAGGTTGGCACTTCACTTACCAAGTTTTTGTAATGTGTCTTTTAAAGATTAGGTTAAATTAGATTTAATGTATAGAAACTCACAGTAACTCATGTGACAATTTGAGGAATGTTTAAATGAACACATTCAAATTCATAACCTAAACAAATCTTTGGCCATAAAATTTGTGAATCAGTGAAGTTACTACAGCAATGTTAATAAATTTGAGCTCCTGGTATCAAGCATTTTGTTTTACAACTTTATTAGAAAATGTCATAAGCTTACAAAAGTATTGGTTTCAATAAGTTTTCCCAAAATTAATATTTGATACTTTTAGAAAAACAACTAAACTTTAAAAAGTACAAAGATGCTTTTTAAGAAAATCAAAAGAAACCTTAACTTTCATTAGTAAATTTGAATTTGAGCTTTAAAAGTTGAAGGACATTCAGCAAAAAAATTCCAAAGCAACTTTGTTTTTAGTTTACTAAGAATACTATAACACATTAGGCTAAGTTAAATCATGCATTCTATGTATGGAACAAATTACAAAGTTCATTTTGGTCTGAAAAATAAGATATGAAATGAAAGGGAATGGTTGCATTAAAAAAGGCAATATTTGGATTTGGGAAATAATTTACAAAGAGAATGAGTATTAACCCCATACCATACAATTTAATTTTTTTTTTCTTTTCTTTTCATTAATGCTGCACTTTGAAGCAAAATGAGAGCTATCCCATGCCATTGGTGAATTTCAACAAATTTTTTCGACTAAGGGATTGTTCTTAGGCTGGTATCAAATAGTTTGCCATTATTCACTTTTTTAACCAATTTGTGATAATGAAAATAATCCTGGGGGAAATAAGCTCCAATTCATGATCCACATAATAGTTTAAAATTTTAGAGCAAAAAAATTGGATGAAAGCTTTTCAGTATTATTTTAAGACTGTAAAGAGTTAGAAACCTTTTTTTAAACTACAAATTTTACTCATAAAACAGAATATACAAAAAAGTAGTCTGTTTAAATGGGATATTATACTTGTCTTGATATTTAATATGTTAACTTTATACAAAAATTTCAATGGGAAAAATAAATGAAAATTACATAACATACCAATTCCAGTGAAGATGAATCCTGTACTTTCTGTAAATCTCGCCACTGCTTTTGAATAGAACTTTGACTTTCCTCTAAAACAGCAAAAAGGAAAAGAATTACAATAAATTAACTATATTAA
>BMAV01000182.1:24212-51560 GCA_019973955.1 Trichonephila inaurata madagascariensis
AATTAGTTTAAATTCACAATATCTTGGCTCCGGTTTGAGTCTCAGACATAGGATTTCAACCAGCTTTTCCACTCGTCGAGTCCCATACAGTTATCTACTTCATTCCCATTGTGTAGGCATGGGAAGGGCTTAAGCACTAAAATATCATGATCCCATGTTAAACCTATGGGACTGGAAAAAATTGCACCCCCCCGCCACCTAAGAAATTGAGCTTGGGACTTGATTTTTGATACGTTATATTTTCGTATAGAGTGAGCTTTACTTGGAATTGGCCCCCTCTGGTGCTCCCCTCTACAGGGCTTCCCCAGTAATAACTCGAGTCCTATGACACCTGGGTCGACCGCACCAGCTGGATTCGAGTGTTCTCCATATGAACAATTTTTTCAGGATGTTATTCCCCATTTCTTCCCCAGATTTAACATTTTATAATTACTTTAAAGTTTTATTAATTTTTTTTTTAAATTCCGCATAGCTCTGAGGATTTTTGAGCTTCGTTAATGAAACTCGGACCATAGGTTCTCCTCGTTGAGCTCTTTCATCTTTTATAATCCGTTTGTATATCGTGGGCTTAGGGAGGCATTATCACTAAAATCAGAATCCCCATATTATACCGATCTTTTGATGACGTCACGATATTACAGAGATAGAAGGATGAAACTTTGGGATTACCTACTACTCTGTGTATCGTTGGGATGTATGTGACTAATTACGTCACAGTTGTTCCTTCCCCGGGGGAGTTAGCCTCGTTTTCCTTTCCCGAGCTAGCGCCGCCCTATTTGCAACCACAGACTCCGGACCGGTTCAAATGGATTCCTCTTGTGTTTCCTCGCAACCAGACTGAATGCCGAGTTGCTGGGTGCGCTGCTTCTGTTTTATTTAAATGTTTTAATTATTTTAAAAGGACCATAACTCGGGGCTCTTCGGGCGGATGTCTTATATTTCTCAGGAATTATTAGCAGGATTAGCAGTTTCTTTTCTAAGAGCCATCGTTTCAGTTTTTCTTCTCGGCACTAAATGCGAAAATCTAATTAATTTTTTTTAATGGTCCGGTAATCAAACTCTATGAAACGAAACACTTAGGCGCCACAATTTTATTATAATTGATTCACACCTACTGTGAATTCAATAAATTTGCATTCAAGGTGAAAAAAATGCGCGTTATTACTTACGGAATTTTTTTTAAAAAATGGTATGTTCTTAGTGAACTATATTTTGTTGAACGACAGCTTTTGATGATGATAAATTACATTGGCATCTGAATAACAACAGAGGACATTCTAGGTATATTTAGTTGTAAAATCACTCCTAACTAACCTTAGAACAACAAAAAAGTTTTCTGTGCAATCATCAGGAAAACTGATTAAAAGTCACGGAAAATTTTCAATTTCCCTTCAAAAATGCGGAAAGGAGAACAAAATTAATAGGCTCCATTGTGAAATTGACACCGAAGGGCGTTCTAGTGTAAACTGCTACCAGCGTTAATATATGTCTCACTCGACCGGTTGCGTTGTGTGCCCCTGGCGTATATATTTAATATTTGGATATCATACAATGCTAACGAAAGTCAGCCATTTAAAAAACGACGATCACACCAAAGTTTTCAATATTAAGTCTGCGGAAACTAGTCCGTACATTCTAAATTGATGATAGACAGTTTACTGCTCAAAAATTGTTAGCTCTATAAACTTCTAACGGGAAAACACGGTACTACATAGCTTTAATCAGCAAAAATTAGTCGGAAGTACCCATTCGTAAATGGCATTGTAATGGAAATGTTATTTAATTCAATTGATTAATTACGTGTAAATTACTAGTAAAAATGAATCAATACAAAATTTATGTATATTGATAATTATTCAATGATTGTTATTATTAATTTTCTTAATGCGTCTCTTTTTTCAGGCTTCATATATCCTTGGAAATACAGAAGGTGCATGAAAAGTAATAATCCATCTTCCTATACAGTGTCACTTCTCAAAGTAAGAATTTTAACTCTTTTTTTATATTTAACTTAATTATATATAGCATTCTACATTTTATTTCTTAAGAACGAAGAAATAGGAGAAAAATTTTATATTTTTGTTGTAAAATTCCTGTTGTACTTTTAAATTATAAATACTCAAAACTATTGTACTGTACGAATTAATGAGTTAATATTTGTATTCGCGGGCAAATATCTTAATATGGGAAAGAAATTTAATATTTTTATTTTAAATATTTTTTTTAAATCAATAAATTATTTATTTAAATACGTTTAGTACTTTTATGATAAAAAAAATACTGATCTCAATTTAAAATACCTTCACAATTATCTAATCGCGACCATCTATATACCTATTTCTCTAACACATTTAACATTAATAATGACAAAATATGACAAAAAAAATGTACCTTTTTCAAAATTTACTCTTTAGAAAAATTAGGAGCATAATACAACTATTAACTATTCTTGAAACATAAGAATACTTTGACATAAGACTTCATAATATACTGTCTTACAATAAAAAGGTAAATATAAAATTTTTATGAAGCTTGCAAAAAGTTATTTATAATTCACACGAATAAGGGAATACGTAGAAGTTTTCTAAAGTACAAGAATAAAAATTTAATACATTATAAATATCTTTCTCTGCAGAGTCTGAAATTGGAATTCATTCTTTTCCTCTTGATAACATCCATTTCATAAAATATTATAAAATCACAACAATATATGGAGTTCTGAAAAAGTTAATTTTAAATTTTTCTATGTCATTTGTCAACCTCCTTTACATAAAAATACGAAGAAAGTGTCATAATTACTTCTCCACCAATTCAATTTTTATCACACAAAGGACTTGGTACAAAATAAAATTTAATAATTTAAATAAAGAATGAATTAGAGAATTATTTTTAATATATTAGTAAGCACATTGATCATTATTGTTTTGCCTATGTATGTAATATATATATATATATATATATATATATATATATATATTGCGAAAACGTTTTCGGGGATTAATAACCCAAAACACTATTAAGTTAGTGAAGGATATGTGGATTCGTATCCAACCACATTTTCATACTTCAAGCAATTGTCGTTTCTATTTGTTCATTAAAGTATACGAGGTAGGATTCGTGGCCGCGGTAGTCGAGTGGTCAAGGTATTGTCGTGTACCACTACAGACCCACCGTGTTGGGTAGCGAGGCACGTTAAATCTGTCGAGAGCTCAAACGTGCTGCCGTTGGTGTGGTGGGTAGTTAGGAGAGGGGCGCAATAGCTCAGGTGTCGTCCACATCACTTGACCATGGTTCAAAATTACGTGATCCGTCGCACAAAGCCCTCGTGTAACTGAACAGTGCGACGTTAATATTCATTCACTAACTCACGAGGTAGGGTTCAAAAATTTCCAAACTGAGCCTGGAACCGTTTTTTTTTTCAGTAGAGCGACTACGATAACACTTCTGTGTCACTCTATTCTTCCCCTTTTCTAAAAAAAGTTCGCCCTAAGTTACATGATCAGTGACTTGCTTCGGCATCGTTATTTGAATCGGATGCATTTAGTAATCGGCGATTGAAAAATATTGTGTTTGTTGAGAGGAGAATAATATTAAATTTTGTAATCGCTTGGGAAAGATTGCAACAGAGGCAACGGAATGTTTATGTTTGTTTAAAATCACGAAGGCAAGATTTTGAGTGGCATCGGTTCTTCAGAGACAGCAGGAAAAGTGTCAAAGACGACGAACGATCCGGACGTCGATAGAATTCTCGCATCACTGAAAACATTAAAAAGCTTTATGTAGCGGTACTTAATGACATGATTCAAACAACAACGGGGTGAAAATAAACAAAAAAAAACCTTTTTTGCCACATCCTTCTTTTACTCCCCTGAATTAGCTCCCTGAAACTTCAGAATATTTCTTGGATAGGTACGTCACCTGCAGGGAGGTCGTCGATTTCAATCTGCAGATGAAGTTAAAAGTGCATCGCAGGCTATATTAAAGGACATGGATAAAAATGGTTTACAGAAATGTTTCGATGAACTTTACATGTTATGACATCTGATAATATTTTTTTCAAGTTATAGACTCAGGCCGGTAACTTTTGAATCCTACTAAGTAAATATTAGTAAAATTTGTCATTTATTCTATACTGACTTAGTAAATGGGAATGCAACACACATTTAGGAATTATATTACTTTACAAAACAATTTTACTTAACGTTTTCAAAAAACGAAACTCAGTTTGTTCCAGATTTCTAAAGAAAACGCAAATTACGAGGGAATACTTGTGAACCCCACCCCCTCCTAAGGTGACCGTTTCTTTGATTATCTGCGTGAGCTAGATGTGTAGAGTTTACAAAAGGAATAGAGGTTTTTAAATTCTTACTATGACTTTATTAAGAATGTAACTTAAGCGTATAACAATTTAGATGATTATAGTTAAGAGAGAATCTACTACGAACAAACACACAGTAATAGTTATACCGAATCGCGTAACTTGGACCACTATCAATATTTAATCCGCCTAATCTCACTTCTAAAAATATTAGAAGTCCTAATATGAAATAGTCAATACTACCTTAATCCAATCTTAGCTTCAATCTTATGTAGAGGCGTCTGGGTGCACGTGCAATGGTATGCACCTTGACCTAATGGCTTAATCTTCGAGGTAACTTCAATTGGCTGTCAATTCACGCTTATATCACTTTCAAACATAACATTCCCCAAATTGCCATACGACTTACTGAAACTTCTGTTATTTAAAAACTCTCTTATTTTCATTTCATCTTCACGTTTCGCTTCTTGGGTTTTCGTTGGAAAAGAGTTGCCATTAATCTTGACCCCCAAAGAACCCAGAGATCACGTTAAAGAAAAGACGCATGAGCCCGTCACATACTCAGATTTATGTTTATACACCTCATTGGAAAGTTCTAATTTAAATAATTTACTAAGATATTATAAGAAAATATTATAAAATTTCTCTTTTCATAAACTTCTTTATATGTCTCGTAACTCGAATTGTTGAAAATTTTAAGATAAATTTGTTCATATAACACTTTTCTCAAAAATTCTTAAGCTTAAAAAATTAAACTAAATCAAAATATATTAATCTATGCATCATTTTTGTCTGGGCCTTGTCTGCTTGCTTGTAAAAAATACTTTGAAACATTTTTCCTGATTACTGACATGGGATTAAAAAAAATCAACAAAACATTTTTTTTTTTTTTTTTTAGAATTTCCTTGCAGCTTTTATATTTTTTGAATAAAGTTTTTGGCTGTTGTACGTGAATAGAGTTTAAAAAACAATTTTTTTTTCGATTTCTATACATTTCTAAATTACTAATCAACAAATAATGAGTAAACAGGTACAACAGTTTTATCGATTGTAACTTTTAGAGAGCCTAATTTTTATTTGCATAGAAATTAAACTTTGAGTCAAAGCTTAGATTTACACATGTTATAGAAATATAATTACATTGTGCTTAAAATAAGTCGAACTTAGAGATAATAACATTTTACATTAATACTGTAAAACCGAATTCTAACAATAATGTATTCCTTTATTTTTCGAACTAAGTTAAAAATAAATTCATATTATTTAAAAGAAAACTGGGTATTTTATTCAAACAGTAGAGTTTTAATGATTTCTTCTCCATAAATTTGATTCGCTAATTCTTTACACTGTATTTTCTTAATTTCTTAGCAATTGTGTTGAGCAAAATTATTGCCAACGAAAATAATAGCTATGTGTAAGTGAATATTTAACTGTATTAATAAATATATTACTTAACAAATATATCAATTATATTATTTCTAATGAGCAGAGAAAAAGGTCGTTAGTGCCTATATGAAAAAAAAGTAAGAAGATCCTTTTAAAAACGCTGCTTGTAATTTGGGTACTAACGTATTATCGCAACAATCGCCAACTCTACTAATAACTCGCCAAGTTCGCAATCCCGATTACCATGTGGCTTAGGCACTGAATTGGCAACAAGGTGCTTTGTTCTATATAATGTCCCCAATAGGTTGCGATAATGCGCAAGTACTGTAATTTGTCAAAGGAATCACATGTATGCTTAGCAACATACTTGCATGTCAACTGTTCCCATGAGGGCTTAGATATTACCCAAAAATGTTCCAAATCCCTTCCATATTTATAATGATTTTTGTTTAAACTATGTATAATTCACTCACAAGAAAGAATAATTTGTTATCTGCTTCTAAATATTGCACTGCAAAATTTGACTATTAAATCATCTAGCATTCTAAAACTAACAAGGAAGTATCAAGAATTTGATAATAATATGCACAGTCCAAGCAAATAAATACCTACCAAAATAAAAAGTAAAATCTCTAGATAAAATATAAAGAAATTACCAGAGCAACATTTGTAAAAGTGTTGAAAATTTTTAAATTTTTTGAATTTTGAAATGGGCAAAACCTTTTTTTAACGAAATCTTCTTTTTTTAAAAAAACAAGCATTATAAAAAAAAAAAATTAAGTCAATTCCTACTTAGATCAACAAAGAAAATTTTTATTTTAGCTACTTCTTATTAAATAGTTATAATTACAAAACATATGTATATACATATGTCAGAATCCCAACATTAAGTGGTAATTAATTTTTATTCATTATTATTAAAGTATCGTACTGTCTTCCAAAACAATCATGTACATAAAACTTCAGTTCAACTGAATGCTGTTGTAAAACTTGAGAAAAAAAAAACATTTTCAAGTTTTGACACAAGTCACAAAAATGATCGCTATGTTGCCAAAATGGTCGCTATGTCGCCAAAACTGATAACAACGTTGCTGTGTGTATTTGTAAATCTTTAAATAATTAGTTTTAATCAATTAATTTTTATTAACTATAATTAAATTATTGTATTATGATTTAAAATAATCTTGTATATAAAATTTCAGCTCAATTGAGAGCTTTAAAATGTATTTTCTTAACGATTAAAAATTACATCAAGATAAATAAATAAATAAATAAATAGAGAGTGTTACCTAAAGAGAAGGAATTGAATAAGCTTGTACATGAAAAAAAGGGTTATATTATATTATCAATAAGTAAACCTTTCCTATTATTAATAAATAACCTTTCGAAATTATGATAGCCAAAGCATTTTAAATAAGATTTACTTGGCTAGTAATGCATAGTTTGGAATTTTGAAACAATCCGCTTAAATCCGAAATTGTGAATTAAGGTTTTTAATGATTATTAAAATCCCGTTTAATTCTTGCGTACTATGATGCACATTCAGAAAATACTTCCTCGTGGAACTATATCCTCTGCACCTCGTAACAAGGACATAAAATCAGATGGTTTAGTTGCTAACACAAATGCTCGAGGAATTTTACGCATTCTGAATGTGCTCATCTTACGGTTCGTAAAATTATACGCGTTGATATGCACACTTTCCGTACAGATTTTAGCGTGTTCGAGTTCTGGAAGCAGATGATCATCATGTTGGAGTTTGTTAATGAATTGCTAGTCCGGTATGACTCTGATAACAGTTGCCCTTCCATACACTATGAACAAACGAGACATAGTTCTCGTTGACTATTGACATTAAATCCAAGAGCTGTGCAAGCTGGTTATTTCAAATTAATGCGGTATAGTTTCACTTCTGTTTATGTGACGTTAATGTTGTTTTCAGTTAATGTTTTAAATAATAGGACCTGAAGTTATAGAATACTTTCTTAGATACCAAAGACCTAAAACAATAGTATTGTATTATTGCTTAGCTATCCTACAGATAGCAGCATGTTTTTTTCACACAACTTATTTCTATCTCAGTTGTTGATCCGTTTTTTCGTAGTACTGAATTAATTTTGGGGGATTTTCCTCTACAACTTAATGCTGAATGTGCTGTCTCTTTGAGTATAACTTATTTCTGGATTATTTTAAAATTTTAAAACAACAGTATTGTAAAAACAGTCGGACCTATATATAACGAAGTCGCTAAATCCCGGAAAAAAGTTCGTTGTATGGAAAGTTCGTTATATAGAGGTTCAACTTTATAAACAACATTGAACTAATTTTAAACTAATAAACATTATATATAACCTTAAGGTATCCGACTATGTTCGAAACCGTGGTTTTAAGAAAGCGCATTAATCGACAATTTTCATGATATTTAGTGTCGCTTAGATTAGAAAACATGTATAAAATTGTTTTAAGGGCATTATGACAAAAAGAAATTGTTTAAATACATTATTTTGACAAAAAATTAACTTAGAATAACTTTTTTTCAAAGCGTTCTCCTTTTATAAAAAAATGCTTCTCTAATAATAATATTGTGTTTATATAAAGTAAAGACTTGTCCAGAAAGTATGAACTAGGATTTTTGAGAAATTCACATTATTTTCGGAGCTACCATCAATTGAAATAATTATCCGCGTTTTTTTACTTAAAATTTCTCCCCTCTGTTGCAATAAAATATTGATAAATCCACTTCTAAGTTATATATATTTCAAACATTTTAGTTTAGCCTCTGTGCAGATGTGTTAGCTATATATAGGCAAAATATTATTATTATAGAAGGATTTTCCATAAAAGGTGAACATTTTGAAGAAAATACAATTCTATCGTGGCTGGCATATCACGAGTTCGAGCCCAGTACCACCAAAGACCCGCCGTGTAGGAGAAGCGATGCACGTTAAATCTTTCGAGAGCTCAAAACGTACTCCCGTTGGTGTGGTGTGGTAGTTAGAAGAGGGGATGCTAGTTTAGGTGTTTTTTTCGTCACTTGGTCATGGTTCAAAAAATTACGATGTCCGTCGCTAAAAGACCTCGTGTAGCCTAACAGTACCCACTCACTCACACTAAATGTAGCTTTCCTGTTAGGCACGCAAGTAGGACAAAAATATATTTTACAGGGAAAACACGATTATTTTCATTAAATATAAATAGTTATCCTGTATTCAAAAAATATTAATTTTAATAACATTTTCCAATTTAAAGTTGTAAAATTAATTAAAAAGATGCAATACAAAATTTTTGACATTTTTTGATCGGATTCTAGAAAAATAAGAAACTGTTAAAAAGTTTAATAGACAATGTTATAAGCGGGATAATAAGTACTTCAATTTTTGGTCTTTGTTTTTAAAGATATTATTGCCATCGGCTTAAGATGTTATAAGTCTTCGTTATAATTCAATATGGGGTGATTACGTGATTTCCGATTTTCTACAACGATATGTTATCCCTAATTTTTCGGATAAATGTAAAATTGTGCTATTTTACATGTAAGACGCTTCGAAAAACTTTTTTAAACTCAATATAGCTTCGTAATATAACACTCTCACAACATTTAACATTCCGGAGGCAATCAAGGTCATATGAAATCAGTCCAAAGGATTTCTGTGGGAATACCCAAGTTCCTAAGAATACGTAAACTTTCTCTTATGTGAAAAGTGCCATCTTAAGGGATATTCTACAGATTTTTGTCTGTATTGTACCTAATTAAGTGTTATCCACTATTTTTCCTCTATTTCAAATGAAACTGCTGTTTGAAGTATTTTACCAGGAATAAGAATCACTTTTTAGTACGGTACCATGTAGGTGAAATACGAATTGCGTCAATGTAATTTTGACAATCGGTTTTCTCCGTAGAAGAATGTTTCTGAGTTCCGCGGATTCGAAGTGGTTTTGGAATTTAATTTTGCTGGGAGCACCCACTCCAAATAGACATTATTGGGATCTTTAACATGCCGCATAGGCATACGACATAAACGCTGTCGATTTTCTGCATTATGAAAATCCACCGACTTGGGACGGGGTCAAATCCGCAATCTTAGGCATATAAAGTCAGTGACAAGTCCACTACGCCGCGTAGTCCACTACTTTATCCACTATGTACAATATACAAATTATCATCATATGCCAGAGTAGACACATCACAATTTTTTGAAACATTACAAATAATGCCAAATAATGCCTCACTATTATTTATTTTTTTTTTTTTATTTTTCTTATTTTTTTCCTTAGTCTCTGCTTAACCCGCGATCACTCGCGCGGGGTGTTCTGTACACCCCAGAAACAAGAAAAGCCTCCTACAATTCTAAAAATAATGCGCAGAGCCACGATTTTTTCTGTAGCTGCCCAATTTAGGTCATTGAACCTTCACACCTGATGTAATCAATCTCGCTAGGACGATTGGAATGTTATGACCTTCAAAAGTTTATTTGGGGTGCTGAGCACACCCCGCGAGTGATTGAGTTATATTTTCGTACTCGAAGAATCTACGGAAAAGTACGTTTTACTCTTTCCGTTTACGTTTTTTTTCAAATATATTAATATGCACGAATATTTTATTTAAAATTTCAATAAATGCGGTATAAAAATAATATAATTCTATAAAATATTTGAAAAATATAATTTTTTTTTTAAAAAATTTCAAAACGTTTTCTAGAAATTATGACAAAAACTCCATGGGAAAGGGAGAAATAGTGACTTTGTTATCTATTAGATACTGTATCAACAGATTGACAAAATGATCTAAGTGAATTCGATAAATGCGTGATTTCGTAACCAAAGTTGGAGAGATGAAACTTGAAATCATAAATTTTTATAATACAGGTGGTGTTGATACCACTGATGAAATGTGCAGTATATATTATGTATCGCGAATATGTAACCTTTGGCCATTGCGAATATTTTATCATCTACTTAATACCGCAGGAATTAATGCTTGCTTTGTCTATCATTCGGTTCTTCCTGAAAATAAATGAGACATTCAATATTATTAGAGGAGAATAGGATGGATCTTGTGCAGCCACAGTGGGATATGAGATCGGATTTCCCAAACCTTACTAAAACACTCAAAAGAAGCTTTACTGTCTCAGAATATATTAAAAAGAGCATTAATCCCCCTAAAAAAGGGATGTTGCACTGCTTGTCCACGGGTAAAAGGTGTAAAAATTATTTGTTTTTTGTCTTCAACGCAAGAAACATATGTGCTTAAAGCATATGAATACAGTCTGCTCTGACTGTTTGAAAAATGATTAAAATGTTATTTTTCTACTTTTTACTATCCTTATCATTAATTATAAAGTATATTTATTACTGGTATATACGTTTTACTTGTGGTTTATGAAAAATATATAAAATTGTGTACTTCAAAATGAAAATTTTGTAGGTTTAGTTTAAATTAATGCTAGTCTCATTTGAATGCAATAAATTTAACAATTTTGTTTGTATAATACAAAAAACCTCTTTTACTTCATAAATATATATCATAATTGACTTAAAATTTTTTTTCTTATTTAAATACACGTGTTATAAGAGAGAGAGAGAGAGAGTTTAGGGTGTTCTCTACACCCCGCGCGAGTGACGACGGTAGAAAAACAGGCGCGAGTGACCGCGGGTTAACGTCACTATTTTCTTAGCTAAAAATATTGTTATAAATTCACTTTAATTTTTTTATTTAATTAATTATATTTTAATAACCAAGCCATATGTTAAATTTTGAAAATTTTATATTGATTGTTGTAACCGTATTTGCTAGAGCTCAGCTATTGTTTTTCCATGAAATTTAAATTTAAGTAACATGCCAAGGAAAATTTACTTTTACTTTTACACACGGTTTATTTATTTTAATACGATTGAGAATTTAAAGAATACTTTTGAAGTTACTGATCAATATGGAGAATGTTTTGAGTTTCAGAATCAAGAGCAACAAAGTGATGTCTGAAAAATTTAAAAGAAGATGATCATAATAACGAATTTAAATTTAACATTTTTAGGAACTGTAACTGATATAGTCTTGAAAATAAAGTTTTGAACGTTGATACCAACGTAGAATGATGCTTGAAGTTTAATTGAAATTCTAAAATTTACTTAGCCGAATACAAAAATAAAATAAATAAAATAATTTCAAAAATTAAAATGCCTAAATATACATATAATAAAATTGGTGAAAGGGTCAAAGTCACAAAGTATTTCACTTCTGTCATCTCATGACAGGTAAAATTTTACATTTTTACAAGCACAGCGGATAAAATACATCAAGTAAATAAAATAATTTTACTTTTGGGCATGTCCTTCTCTCTCTCCCGAAGTGAAGTATTCAGAGCCTGATACAATTTCGACTTCTAAATGTGAACCTGTCTTTGAGCACCAGGCAAAGGACAGCACTAACGGATGTTTCAAAAGTCACGCACACTCACATGGTAATCCTTGTTGATTAAAAACCAAAAGAGTGGGTTGAGATTTCTGTCACTATATGGCAGCAGGAACCCAATTATAAGAGGTTTGGAGCGTAGCAGGCATCAGTTAGAAAATACTTGTCTGTTATAGTCAGTTGAGCACAACAACAGGTGCATGAACTTCTTCCAAGATCAAAGAATAGCCATCGTGGAATTTTATTTCGCTAGAAACTCTCATTGCCTGTGATAAGTGCATTTCAGCAGAAGAATCCAGGTGAAACAGCTCCAAATGCATCATCGATAGCACGTATAGTGCAACGGTTCCTTGACAAATTATCGGTTGCAGAAAGGAAGCAATCGGGTAGAGCGTTCATAAAGAAAACTAAAGTGGCAGATGTTTACACTGCTTTACAAAGAAGTCCATTGAAAAGACCGTCCGTCTAATAAACATAATTACAAAATTCATATCCTTGCTGAAAATGATAAGGGTACGCTTGGTTGCAGCAAGATGGCGTAATGTGTTACACATCGCGAGGCAGTATGGAAGTTTAAACTGAATATTTTCTATGATCGTGTCATTTCCAAAGGACTTTCGCCACCGTGTTCTCAAGACTTGTTAATTCCGAATTTTTCCATTTGGAGTTATCTGAAAGTTTTCACCTTCAGTATAAAATCCCCCAACGCTTGATGAACTTAAGAGTAACATCTCTCATGCAATATCGGACATTAAATCCCACCCTCTTCATAAAGTGTCAATTAATCCAGTAAAAACAGTTTGACTGTGTCCAAAAAAACCGGACATCATTTTGAACATTTATTGTGATTTTACCTTGTCTGACACCTGACAAAAAAGATAACCGTTCAACATTCGTTTGTCCTTTAATCTGCTTGTAAACATAATTCATCTGTCTTTGAAACTCAACCACAAAGGTTGATGTGCACGACTTTTGAAACAACAGGCATTTAGCTCGATTCCACTCCAATTTTAATAGATAACACTTTGGGATGTTAAGGCCCTTCTATATCTCTTTCCCTTTCACCAACCTCACGAGAGGACTTGCGGCTTGACGGCTGTTTGGATTACCCCCATGTTTTCTCCGGGATTCGAACACAGGCCCTACTGCAAAGCAGTCATCATCCCTATCCACTATACCGAATAGGCAAAAATCATTTTGGTCAATATCAACGAAAACAAATACGTTTATCATAAAACAATGATGAATAATTGATGAATTTATATATATATATATATATATATATATATGGCGCCATCAAACTAGTTTAACCCCACTTATCGGTCCTAAGTCCGAGGTAGCACTTGGATATTTTGTAAATTTTTATTTTATAAAATTTTTAATTTTGTTTGAAAATGTTGGTAATTTACTTTCTATTTTCGCCATTGATATTTTGAAATGAAATTTAGTATTACAAAATTCATATAATTTCAACTTTTAGTTGATTTATATATATATATATATATATGATGAATCCCAGCCCTTCAAGTATCATTTGAGGTAAGCTTCCTACCAGAACAATTCAACCCACCTCCCGCATAGGTACTTTGATTTCTATTTGGGAGGACTTACAAAAAGCCACTTGAACGATAAACACACTGGCTGCTGAAAGACGTTGAAATAGGACTCTTTTTGTCATGGCTTGCAGAACAGACTGCTTTGCTGAACATTGAAATAAAATATATTATGATAAATGGCTGCACGTTGCATTTCTCCTGTCAATCTAAGAATTACTCCAACACATAATAAAATATATATATATATATATATATATATATATATATATATATATATATATATATGCCTTGTGTTAAACGCATTATTGTTAAATATATAAATAATATAAATATTAAACTTAGCAATGGATAAATATGACACAAAAAACTAATACTAATATACATATATAACGCTATATGCAGTTGGTTTTTCGTTATACATTCTTTTCAATCAAATAATATTTTAAACGAGTGTTTGATTATGTAGAAACGAATCCTCTTTTTTAGCGTACAAATCCTTTTTGTTGCACTATTTTGGATAGTTTTCAAAGGAGCATATTTGTTGTGGAAACAGTGGAGTAAGAGATGTATGCGAATTTATTAATACTAACGGGTACTCCCATTATTCCCACGGATGAATTGAAAAATAACACAATATAGATTGAAGGATAAAGAAATGTTTAATAAGTTAATTTGAAGGGAATTACAAATTAAACTAAAATAGGTTTCTTTTTAGCATATTTCTACTCAACAAAAGATTAAAGTTGTCAAATTGTAAGCCTGTAAGGGTCTAGGAGTTGAAAAAAAGATATTTTTTTTATCTATAACGCCCTCTAACACCCATGTGGGTCGACTTCTGAAAACCCACTTCTAAGCGGTTTTTTTTTACAAAAAGTATCAGGTTTCTCAAATTTCAAGGTTGTTGGTTCAGTAATACATAAAAGGGAATTTTTCTAAGTTTGCAATTTTGCTGAAATCCTTTCTTGGCGGATCTTTTTTCCATGAAAGAAACATGCCTGGTAAATCGCAAGTCTGTCAGACTAATTGCTTAAAAACAGAACTCTATTTTATTCCTGACGCCCATTTAAACTCTCGCAACCCCCTTAGAGGTCAATTTTGGTGGAAGCCTCTTTTGCAGTGGTTCTCTTTCTATGAATGGGAATAAACCTTCCAAATTTGAAGTCTGTGGATCTAATAGTTCAAGAATGGAGATATTTTTCTATAACGGCATTTAACACCTCAAAACCCACCTTGCCGGTCTATTTTTGCAAAACCTTTTTTTTTTTGTTTTTGTATCGCATTTCTACTCCATGAAAGGAACATGCCTGCCTGGGTTTAAGTCTGTTAGTATTATACTTCAAAAACGGGATTATCTTTTATGTATAACATACCTTTACATCTTCACTACTCCTTTGTAGGGTCTGTTTTCACAAAACTCTTTCCTATTGGATGTCTACTACATAAAAAGAACACGCCCACTAAATTTCCAGTCTTTAGATCTAATAGTTCTGGTAATATCGTAATGAGTGAGTCGCTTTTCTCCTTTATATATATATATAGATACTCTTTTATATATATTTTTCTTATCCATTGAATACATAACTATTTCTGTGGACTCATGTAATATAGCTACAAAATGGTCATTATCCATTCACCGGGCCATTTTTTCACACACAATCCCTACTATTAGCTCACAATCTCTCTCTATATATATATTTATTTATGTATTTATTTATTTATTTATCTTGGTGGAATTTATAATCGTTAATAAAATACATTTCAAATCGCTCAATTGAGCTGAAATGTTTCTTTGTTTATCTTAAGAATTAACTTCTTTTTTATATTACTTGTTTCTACGGATGAAATATAAAATATTTTAGGGGGGGGACGAGATTGATTTAAGAAAAGGAATTCATTTAGCTAAGTACTTATAATTATTTTAAATTTTACGATGCCTTTGGGGTTAGTGGGGACATGTTTACCACAATTCCTGTATTCTATTGAAAGGCATTTATATAAACCTGTTGCTTCCTTTTACCTCTCTTCACATTACATCTCTAAAATATATTTTGTAGATACCTCAACTTTCAAAAATAATAGTGAATTAGAAATATTTTACATTCTTAAGTGAAATGATGATGAAAATAAGAATTTTTACATATTATTTCCAAGGAGATTTATAAAAACTGATATCAGTACATATAGTAAACATAACCAACTTATGAAATGCGTATGGAAATACTACAATTGGTAAAATAAGTAGCAAATTAAACAGATGAAGATGACTGATAAAGAGACTAGATTGATGAATTTTGTGGTACGTATATGTACCATGGCCTAGTAAATATTTAACACAATTATAATATGCTGCTGTAATTGAGCCATTACGGATCAATTACAACTCTGAAAAGATAATTTAACATGATTTCGAGAATTCAAACATTGGATTCTCGGCTTCAATAAGTAATGTAAACAACTCATTTTCCATTGTCAACAAGCATTCTGACCCAGACCAATACCATTCAACACGCGGGATCTTATTTCGGGAACAATATAAATTATATTCTCTCAGATAACACTGATATAAATTCCCCTCTGGTTAAACAGAAATATCACAAAATTCAACACGATCTACTAGTCTATTTTCACACAGACTCATAATTCAAATCCCGCATTGCCCTTTCAACATGAAACTAACCAGTGGTTTGGAATGGATGCCTTTACGTAAGCTTACGCCAATATATGTTTCTGCTAAAGGTTCTATTGTTATGTAACTTGGATATTTGAGAAAGGAAGCATTCGCGTGTTCACATCATGGAATGAAGTTCTTCGAATTTGAATATTATCATTCATGGAAATGGCGAGTTTCGGTTTAATTTGATTTATGTTTGATATTTATAGATTACGTGCGGATTTGTTTCAACGTGGTTATTGATGCACTAGCGATTGTAAATTGAAAACTCAAGACTTTAGTGTGTTATATGTAATTTAAAAATATTCCTTAGTAAAATTGTATGGAGTTTTATTTTATTTTAAATACACACACACACACACACACACACACACATATATATATATATATATATATATATATATATATATATATATATATATATATATATATATATATATATAAGAAAGAAACATAAAAAACACAACTCAAGAAATGAAATAATCACAAAACCTTATGTTTATTATTTAAAAGGTAGACAAAGAAATACAATGAAACGAAAACTGAGCCAGAATGTCAAAATATAATTTTTGTTATAGGATTGGTAAATGGGGTTAAACTACACTGATGGTATTAACATTTCCCCTTTGCGACTCGGTAGGTTAAAAATAACACAAAGTACAAACAAAAAAGAGTATTTTGAGAAGAAAGCACCCAGGTGAATAAAGGAGAAATTAACAAATTATATTTTTGCAGTACATAATACACACACATATATATATATATATATATATGGCCTAATTCAGCAATATAGAAATCATATTAGGTCTCCAGTTTAGTCCAAAGACTTTTTTTTTGTATCTACATTTGTTATGTCTCATGAATTCCAATTTCTCTCTTCTTTGGCATTGTAGGTTTTAGAACTTTTTCACTTATATTTTAAAAACCAAATTATCTTTAAAAAGCTATTATTCCACACAAACACACACACAATCTAATTATTAATATGCTTTACTATTTTTTGCTCTCCCTAAAAGGCTATTACTCCACAAATGTTTACAAACTAAATAATTACTAGTTAAGTATTAACAGACACACATTTTTATAGAACATAAGAATGGATGTTAAAACATGCTTAAATATAAAATTCTGTTGTTTTATTAAAAAAATTGCGATTTTCTTAAATATTTTAATGGCATAACCTAGTAATACGAATGCCGTAAATGTTCACCAATGGAAATATTCTGTGTTTGGAGCAATGAGTTAATCGACCCAATTATGTTTCTGAATTATTTTTGTAAAAGTTAGCAGTTTAATAATTATAGTGAACATCATTTAATGCAAAACTAAGGGGAATGAAATATTTTATCATATTAATAAAATTTCGGGTTACAGAATATTGCAAGAAATGAACAAATATTCAACAGAATTAGGTTTATTAGAATAAGTTTTATGTACAAATGCATGCATATATACATGCCTTTAATAAAACTGCTCAAACATTTACGTAATTTGATCTATAATTTTAATTATTGAAGATAAAGTAGAGTTAGTAATACCAAACTCTTTACGGATTTCTGTTTTCGTTTTCTGTTTTCGATCAATATTTTAAGCGAAATAGAAATTTGCATTCCCCTAAGCTGTTTTCCATTGTGCTAGGAAAAAATTCTTCTAAAACAGAAAAAAAATTTGTGAACCAAACTCACTGATTCTTACTCACACTACGATGTACTTGTTACCAAATTTCAAAGGTAACTGATGAAAAGGTAATTTTTGGTGTGGCGTTTCTTGAGATGGAGGGTGAAAGTAGCTTATATATATAAAAATGGACTCGTGTCACAAGCTGTTACGAGGGTATTTCAAAGATAAGTTATCCTCATTTCTACGAAACACACATGTGAAACCACCTTTCATCTCACACCCCTCTTAAATTTGGAATGTGTAACTGGTGTTTTTCGTATTTACTCATTCCCAAAAGGGAATTTTTTTTCGTATATGTTAAGCAATTTTCGCTTTATGTTAAGATAAAAAATGCATAAAAATGCATAGTTGTTTGTCAAGACCTTTGCATTATTTCTTGAGATGAATTTCATCTTAACCCTCGATCACTCGCGCGGGGTGTTCTGTACACCCCAGCAACAAGAAAATCCTCCCAGGATTCTAAAAAGAATGCGCAGAGCCACGAATTTTTCTGTAGTTGCACATTTTTTGACATTGAACCTTCAGGCCTGATGCAATCCCTCTTTCTCGAACGATTGGAATATAATGACCTTCAAAAGTTTATCTGGGAGGCTGAGAACTCCCGCGAGAAGTTGAGCATATGTATACAGTCTGCTCTGAATGTTTGGAAAATGATTAAAGTATTGTTTATCTACTTTCTACTATCATTATCTCATTAATTATAAAGTATATTTATTACTGGAGTATACGTTTTATACTGGTTTATGAAAAAATATAAAATTATGTGTTTTAAAATGAAAATTTTGTATGTTTAGTTTAAATTAATGTTAGTCTCATTTGTATGCAATAAATTTAATAACTTTATTGGTATAATACAAAAAACATCTTGTATTTTATAAATATGTATCATAATGACTTAATTTTATTTTCATAATTAAATACACTCGTTAAAAGTTTGGGGTGTTCTCTACACCCCGCGAGTTACGACGGTAGCAAAAACAGGCGCGAGTGACCGTGGGTTAAGCGTTTTCATGTTATATGTATTTCACTGTATAATTTTATCAGGTGTTTAATAACTGTAATTAATTATAGAACTCTTATTATTTATTGTTTGTAAAGGGATGTTTTCAAGAATTCTTGTTTCTTTTTGAAACCTCTTTTACTTTGATTCGTTTCTTTTTTACTGTTTCGTAGTCGCAATATTGATATTTTAATTATATTGTATACTCATTTGGTTGTTGCTGAAGATTTATAAATATGAATTATTTATTTATTTATTCTTCTTTGTCAAAAACTAAATAGGTAAGTTTCAATTGAATGAAGGAAAAGTTTTGTTTGGATGACGAAATCTATTTATGCTTTTTTTTTCCTCCTATATTTTGAAAATTTCCAGTTCTCCAATTTGCTTATTTTTTTAATTTTTGCTTTCCTGTATAACACATTTATTCTCTCTTTATTCCTAATTAAAGCTCCATATATTAAGGCAAATTAAGAATCGCAACTATGGATTTTTTTTAAAACTGTTCCAATCACTGTTACACTAAGTGATATGTTGTCTATTATTTTTTTTTTTAAATTTTTGTTATATGTGCCTTATTTTATATTTTGGTGTATGGCTTATATTATTATAAATACTGTTTTGTTCTCCAAAAGCATTTAAAACTAAATTATGTTTGAAACATTAAAATTTGACGAAGGCATGAAATTCGATAAATTACAGTACTGTAATTTTGCAATAATACGTGTAATTGAATCTTTTTTTTTTCTTTTTAATTAGGCTGCAGATTGTTAATTACCATTGCAGATCTAGTACATACTCCGTGAGCTGGTATCACATGTAATTTAATATTTAAATAAAAATTGTGCAGCAAATTCGAGATAAAAAAAAATACAAGATTAAAAAAGGAAATAAACATATGCATGGTTGGAATTTGTGTATTACAAAGAAGTAATTGCTAACATTATTGTAATTTCTAATGGTATTGCTCGTGAAATGTTAATTGAAATTCAGTTATAGATTAGTTAACTTTGGCTAATTAATTTTTTACAAAATAAACCAAAAATGTAGATCTGATTTCAAAATCAACCAAGTGAATTGGAAATTATTTTTAAATGTGGAAAATTGTAGTGCAGTTGCCACATATATACAGTTATTGAAATTATAAATTATTTTCTTGCTATTAAGTACAACATGCAAATTAAGATCATTGCGCAATTCATTCAGAGAAGATGTTAAAGGAAATAACTCTTAATTACGGAGTAGACCAGAACTATTATTTCGCATGATAGATTCATAAATTATGCATTAGGGCAGGATGTTTGTTGTGAAGTGAGTGGATTCTGATTTCCCCACCTATCTAGGAATTCTACCAACGAGTTTTATGTGCTTTACAGTTCACAGAAGCATAGTTTGCATGCTGCTTGAAGTCACGTCTGAATATCTTAAGTAAAAAGTAATATTCCTTGTAGGGTATTTTTAAATTCCAGTGGAATAAAAGCTCTTATGATAAGAATGGAATGCAAAGTACATATTGCAACATTTGGAACTGTTTGAAAAATAAGTACAGTATGTATTTAAATCTACAAATATTCACTCTTTACTGTTAGTTTACTCACAGCTGCTTGAAAATGTTGTTGTTAACATACTCGAGTTGTTTCGAGACATACGTGTGTTAGAATCCTTAAGTGTAAAGGTCACCTAATTTATTTAAAAAAATATTGCTAATTGAAGTAATATAAACAGTATTTTTACTTTCTTCTTTTAGAACAAAATTCACCAAGAAAAGATCATTTCAATTATTGCAATGAATACACATTTAGATACATAGAATATTTAGATATGCCGCATGAAAATGATGAAATTAGGGCTTTCGTCAAATCCCTAAGGGAGATGATCCATTCACGCAAGGTATTACAATAACGTATCTTTGAAGTCATTTATTTGATGTAAGAAAGTCATTCGATCAAATCCCTGAACCATTTTAGTAAAATAATGAAATGAACAAGTCAGCATTTGTAGAGCTCTTTTTTCGTTTGTTACCACTCCCTTTTAAATCCCCTCTTTCCCCGTGGCAGGGGGCTGCGGTAGCCCAGTGGTTAAGGTATCGGACCATGGCAGACATGTCATGAGTTCGAGCCTTATACCACTGAAGACCCCCCGTGTAGGGCAGCGATGCACGTTAAATCTGTCGAGAGCTGAAATGTCCTCCCGTTGGTGTGGTGTGGTAGTTAGGAGAGGGGGGTGCCAGCTCAGGTGTCGTCCACGTCACTTGACCATGGTTCAAAATTACGTGGTCCGTCGCCAAAAGCCCTCGTGTAGCTGAACAGTGCGACGTTAATATTCACTCACTCCCCGTGGCAGGCTTCTGACGTGACGCACCAAAACAAAATGACATAAATATCATTTTTTAGTTTTATTTAATTATACTCTTTGCATTATTATCTTTCGATTGATATATCACCTTGGTATATGCCTGAAAATTGGAAACAGCATAGAACTTCGATTGAAAAATGTAAGAAAACAAATTAAGAAATTCAACCACACCTTCTTTATAGATAAAAAAAAGTTATTTTAAAAAGGGGAATAATAACTAAAAAAAGTGTTTACAAAGGTGTTACTAGATTAACGTGTTTTTTTTTTTTTTTTAATGTTTGGAATTTTTACTACAAATACATCTTTAAAAAAATTACCAGGTTTATTATCTAATTATTTCGGATTAATTTCGAATAAATAGTTTGTAATTCAACGATTAGTGTTGTAGTAATTACTCTACTTTTAATAATGCACCATATTTGCTAAATAAACACTTTTAAACTCTTGACAATATCATTTCATCGTTCCACTGAAACGTGTTAGGGATTTGATAAAATCACTTACTTTCTTTATGGGAATCACCCTACAGAGTTCTTGTTTTAACATATTCCGTGAATTGATCATCTCCCTTAGGGATTCGATGGAATCTCTAATTTAATCATTTCCTTGCAAGAGATGCATACGCACAAGATAGATGCAATAACTGTTAGAAATAACAAACTGCAAAAACGGCAATTATTTACGCTTCATGCTGACTTAGATGATATACATCAACAAATACATATACAGAAACGAAAAATGGGATAGTACAAGTGAACTGTAAAAGAAAAGCTAAAATTAAAACGGAAAAACATATTCTCAATTTCAAACGTAATTTCTACTTGATAGTATATACTCTTTTGCCCTTTACTAAATTTCGAAATTAAAGGATCCTGGAGAAAAGGAGCGTAAAAGACGATTATTTTTCTTTTTTGCTTTGGAAGAAGCGAAGGGTGGGTCCCAACGATTACATGAAAGCTAACACTACTTTCTCTTTTATGCTATGCTCTAACGACTGATCCTAATCGGATTTCTTTTTCTTTTGATTATCGGCAAGATCTAGAAAGAAAATTGGTTATTTACGATAAAATTATTGTTCCTCCGCTAAATTGCTCCCCAAAATTTGATTTGTTGTTTTATTTTCGGGAATTTTGTTGCTAGTATCTTGAACGTGATTTTAGAAACATGTTAGAATTGAAACCATGAAAAAAAAATGTATAAAAATGAAATTTAAAAAACCGCCTCTAAATTGAGAACTGATATTTCGCTTTTTTTCCTTTGTACTTAAATTCAGAGAATTTTATCCTCTATTTTATTCAAACGAAAGTTTTGTTAGTGAATTAAATTTAGAGAAATTTGAAATTTGTTAATTTTTTCTGAGTTTTGTAGAAGAAATTTTTTATCATTTCATAGAACATTTATTTAGCAATGAAAAATTTTATTCCATAACATTATATATTAACAGTCTTAGAATAAAATTCACTCTACAATGAAACTATTTTTTTTTTTCATACCCTAAAATCCGGCGTTTAACGCACACCCATACTTTAGAGCTGCATTTTTTGTATTTTAGATACATTCGCCGTATAACGCGTACCCCCTTTTTTAAAAAGAAACTTGGAATGCACATTTTTCAATGCTCGTATGTTTTGAAGTCATTTATTATATGTATTATTGCAGGCTTTTGAAAAAATAGTATACTTCTAGAACTACAACCCTTTGTGTTCATAAGAAATGTCATCTCTTTTAAATAAAGAGTATTTCTATATATGTAGAAGTTTAATTTTTTTTATATGCTCATCTTTTAAAAATTTTTCAAGCTTTCATATATTTGTACCTGGCGTATAACGCGCACCCGAAAATGTTGATCTTATTTCTTGTGTTAACAGTGCGCGTTATACGCCGGTTTTTACGGTATTGATAATGGAAAAATATTTAATTTATTACAGGATACTAGACTGTAAAAAGAAAGAAAATGCTTCTCAAATGTTCCATATTTGTGACCCAATTTTCAATAATAACATTTATCGCAACTTCTTCTCCTCCATACAATAACAAAGCATTGAATGCAACGATAATGTAGATCGACAATAAAACTACAACCCGACCTTTATTATAAACAGCACAAATTATCAAGATAAGTGATTTGAGTATGATAAGCCCATGAGAGCCAATAGTATTTATTAAACTTGTTCTTAACTTATTATTGATAAATTAATTGCCAAATACATTATCCAGTATTGGTACATTTAAAAGGATATTATATCAGTGTAAATGTGTATTTCATTTTTTATTATGTCAAAATGTATTTTGATTTTCTACTTTTCGGTAACTTAATAATTTTTTAAAATTATCTTTTATTTTTATCTTCTCAATATGCTCGCGCCCCCGTGTTGGGTTAACACGCCCCCCAAAAGTGGAAAGTGCCCCACAGTTTGATAAACTATGTAGTAAGATATTTGTTTTTGTTATATTTTTGTGGAATTTGGTTTGGAAGATATCTGATGTATACGTATGCATATGTGATGTAATTTTTAAATAGTAATCAACCCTCATTAACTTTAATCGGCTGAATATAAAGTTTTCTATATAAACCTTAATCCGACCTATCTGATTTCAGCTCAAATTTCTAGTAATTCGGAACATTTAATTTAACTGCATTATAATAAGAAATAAATGAACTGAGGAACCAAGAGTAGAATAAAGAATAACGTTATTATTGAAAATATTGTCATACATCTTTCTGATAAGAGAAATACAGTATAGGCTCTATAAAAACCCTAAAAATTATCCACTTATTTAAAAAATATACACATACAACGTCTGACAATTAAGTTCGATGAATAGTCCTGTAACCTTAACGTAGATGAAACATTACCGAAAGTTATCTTACTGTCCTTCGAAATAGTCACCTCCCATAACTATGCACCGTTGAGAAATGCTTCATGTCCTGAAAACTTTGCAAGTCTCCTTTCGGGATGGAGTTCAAAAGCCTCGTCACGTTTCATTGGATGTCAAAAATATTGCCAAATCTCTTTCCTTTCAAAGCCAGAGTAAGTCGTGGAAATAGGAATAACTGGATGATTGTGATCTGGTGAATATGGTGTATGTTCAATTTGCACCAAACCCTTTCTTACCAAGAACTGTTTGGAGTTATTGCCTGGGTGAGGGCTAGCATTGTCGTGAACAAGAAACCATGGACCTTGTTCAGCGTAATGGGGTCGTACCCTGCATAGATGTTTCATGCAACAGGTAAAAATTTCAATTTACCTTGTAGCATACATCGTTGTTCCCTCAGGTAAAAATCCCTTGTGGATAATGCCTTGTCTATCCAAAAAATTGAGAGCATCGTTTTAATGCGTGATTTTTCTACTTAGACCTTTTCCGGACGAGGTGATGCAAGTGAATGTCGTTCCATGCTTTGCCGTTTCGTTTCAGGGTCGTACCTGAGAGGCTAGAACTCCTTCTCATTGCCAATACAGTTCAAGAAATTTTGTGTCGCATCCACCGTTTCGACAAAATCCTATGAAGCCTCTAAACGTGCTTGCTTCTGATTGTCATTTAAGTGACTCGGCACAAAGCAACAACACATTTTTCTCATTCCTAAATTCTCGACAACGATTTTTCACACGGATTAATGGTTAATCTGCAGTGCATCAGTTATCATGAGCGCAGTTAATCGACAATCTTTTGAGATTAATCTGCTCACTTTCTCAATGTTTTCGTCACTGACGGAGGTTGTCAGTCTTCCGCTACGAGGGCTGTCAGAAACAATTTTCCGACCTTCTGGAAGACGGTTGATCCAAACGTACACACACTGCAGGGACAGTGCTTAATCTTTATAAACATGTACCAGTATCACATAAATTTCTTTCGGTCACTTGTCAAGCTGAAAACAAAACTTTAAATTAATCTTTTGTACTTTCATTTTCCTGTTCTCAGTAAAGAATAACACACTAAATAAGCACTTTGTAAAACAAGTCTTACACCGAACACAAACCACCCCAATTGAACAATGGGGGAGGGGGGGCAGCAGATGTTCAACACCTGCAGCTACACATGTGCAGCGTTTTGTTTCGCCAGTGTTGCAAGTTGGACCGTTCGGTTATCATTCCCCGGATTTTATTGTCAGAAAGTGTATTATTTAAATATTCATTTGCTTAGTTGTGCTCTGCACTAGTTTCAATAATATTTGAATTACTTTTCGTAATTTAAGAGAAGTAAAATATGTATTCCACATACGGAAACTTTTTGGGGGGGGCATAAATAAACTAATTTATTGTTTTTTTTTTTTTTTTTTTTAACTCAATCAAATTTGTTTTAAGCACTAAAGTTAAAACTTTGGAACACACTCTTTAACCAAAAAAAAAAAAAAAAAAAAAAAACCCTCTGAATGTTTTTTTGTTTCTTTAAATTGATTTCTTTAAAAAAATAAAATATATTTTTTTGTTAAACAAATTCAGAATTTCAAGGTTTTAAAATCAAAATTAAAACTATTAGTAAATTTTAAAAAAAAATTATCAATAAATAACTAGTAAAAAAAAAGTGCATTGCGCCAAATATTTGATAATCAATTTTAAAAAACCAAAAAATAAAAAGAATGTTAAGTACAGAATGAGGACTCACATTTTTGTGCGTTTGAATTAAACACGATTTTTTTTAAAGTTATAAATTTAAAATTAAATTAAATTTACTTGATCACTAACTAAGCTATAGTTTAAACATGAACACACTCTTTTAAAAGTATTTTTTCACAATCTTTTCTAAGACCTTTGCATAAATTATATATATAAAACACATTTTCAAAAACTAGATAATATTAGAGTGTTGGTTTTGTTTTAGCAATCCTTTAATTTTAAATAACAGATAAGTTCATCAATTATTTTATATTCTTTAATGTAGGTCTGAACTAAATAATGAAAAACTATTTTTGGAATATCTACATTTAAATACTTAATTAAATAATTAACTTCCTTAATGAAAAATAAAAATATAATGCAATATTTTTAATTATTTGTTTACCACACATTTAATGCGTATTTCGTTTGTTAGAATATTTTTTTCAAAGTTAAAGTTTCCAACATTCTAATGAGCATCACAAATAGCATCAAGTTTCATCTGTGTGTAATTATGCAGTGAAAGCTGTATTGAATGATGAAAAAGACATGAAATTTGTAAATGCATTTTATAGCAACGAAACAAAATTGCGATAGTTATCATAGTAACCCCAGTAAAACAGCCAACAAAATTTAAAAATTAATACTTTACTCCTTATATTTTAATACCTGTTTTGTTTAAAGCATAAAATCTCGTACAAATAGAAGTAATTTTTTTAAAATAATGTAGATTAATGTCTCTCTCTCTTGCAAGGGTAGAATATACCCTTCTAAGAGATGACAGTTTATAATAATGAAGATATCTTTTGAGCTTTGATGCATTTAACTAAAAAACAAGAAATATAAAAATAAAAAAAAAAAGAATCAAGTCAATTTCTACTTACAAGGAGAGGGCATGACTAAGGAAATTCATTTGGGGTCGAGACTTGGTGTACTAGTAGTACTCCTTAAGGGTGTTCAACCTTCAATGTAATTCCGCTGAATGGTCAGTCAATTCGGAGAAAAAAACCTTCGAAATTCATGCTTAGCTTTTATACAATTAAATTTCAATTTCCTCCAACGTTTTCGTAGCTTGGTTGATATATAGTCTGCATACTATGCGTGACGTCTGGGTTCGATTCATCGGTCAATTTTTTTTTTTTTTTCATTTCATTTAATTACTTTTAAAATTAAATAAACTTATTAATAGCAGATTTATTAAACATTAAATGATATTTTGTGTAATTATTTTGTATTTTATAAAGTAAAAACAATTAAATAAATTTATTATGTAAATTATTTATTATTAAAATTATTTAAAATTAGTATTAATAAAAATATCTTAAAAAAGTATTAATTAAAATTATTAATAATTATGGATTAAAATTATTTAAAATATAAT
>BMAV01000183.1:0-13853 GCA_019973955.1 Trichonephila inaurata madagascariensis
TTTAAAGTATAACAGTAATTAAATTTAATATAACTAATCTTTAAACGGTGCACAATATTTTTCGGTAACCCGTCTTTTGCTAACTCAAATAGATTCGACGGTTTCCCCACACGCGAGCGTGCAACATATAATTCGAGAAACATAAATTTTTTAAGTCCAAGCCCCAAATGGACATTGGCTATGAGATTTATTTATGGTCATCGCGAAAACCAAAGGAATTGGGAATTGAAGCCTTTTGAATCAAATTGGAGATTCTGACGATATCAGTGGAAAATGTTTGCTTTAAGAAGTTTCCCTGTAATTCTTTTAAAGAATAAACATATATTGTTGCATAATTTAAATGGGTTTAAGAGTTTCGCAGCAGAATAACCAATCAACCAATCTTCAACCGAAGATTGTGTGTGGTGGCATTCCTGATATATCCAAAGAATTCAAAAACTCAGTTGGAAAATTTACGGTTTTGTTTTCATCACCAATAGTGTTGATTGATTTAAAAGGCATTGGATCACCTGGAAATAACTCTATATCTGGAAGTTAATTTCGTTAATATCAACATTTTTTCTGATTAAGTAACAGGACTACCGAGCCAACTATTATCTAGATAATTATACAGTATATCCGGGAAAACGCTCTCAATCACAGTTCATTTTTTTTGTCTGAACAACAGTACAGAAATTGTCTGGCTATTTGGTACATTATGTTTTGTGATCCAGTTCTGCTTCACCTTTTCCAATATCCAGCAGTTGGTTACCCTAAACTTAATACTTGCTCCGATTGATCAACTTGCAATTGTACTCGCTTACTTATGGTCAGTCGAAGTGTTTCGATGCTTCGCCATAAAAGCGATTGTTTTAATCATGCGTTAATCTCGTGAGTAAAAGTAGTGCAAGAAGAATGACTGACAATGTTTGTCGGAAATCACCACACAGTAGAAGGACAGCACCAACGAATATTTTTCGTTCCCCCTAAAATCTTGCAAAGCTCTATGAAATGTCTCAAGTGAATGTTTATTTATTACTTAGTATAATTATTCTAAAGTTCGTCTGAAACTTACAGAAAACAAAACATGTGTTTATTTTTTTCATCCCCAAAAATTTTAAAACTGGTAAAACAAATATATATTACTAATTTTACTTTTTAAAAAATTAAACTTCTCTATTTATATATAAAAATTTTTGTAAAAATAAAGTCATTGATCTAAAATTGAAGTTATTTAAAAATTGTAAAAGCTGGAAGCAATTTTTTTAAAAAAAATAAAAAGTCACTAATTAATAGAAAATACATGACAAAAGAAACTTTAAAAAGATGCCTTAAATGGAATAGACGAGATTAATTTTATAGAAGGAATATTTCTTAAGAGACAAAATCCACTAATTAGGAAAGAAAATAAAAAAGAGCATTAAAGCATTTGTGACATCATTTTGAAAGGCCAAAATAAATTGTTTAATTTAAGCTTCTGGTATTATTTACTAATTCACACATCGGGAAAAAAAGCAACATAACTTCATTAAGATATTGATTTGGTAACAAAGTTTTCCTGTTTTTAATTAACCCGCATTGGTTAATTGGCTTTATCTGTTACTTAAAATTTTGCAGGGCGAAACATCTTAATTCAATTAAAATAAGTTTTAAATTTTCAGGATAAATTTTTCTTAATTATCCTTTCAGCCTTAGCCTTTATAGGTATTTTCCGATACGTAATAAAAAAATAAATTCTCAGAATGTTAACAAGGTTTGACAATTTTAGTTGCTATTCTGTTTGAACGATGTTCAATTTTAAAAAAAAATTTCGTGCGATAACCATCCCAATATTCTCGAAATTTTCAAGAATCAGATTATTTTGAACAAGTAGGTCTGATGCATTTCAGAATTAATTACAACTAAAATTTTATTTATGAATCAAGCAGTACCAAAGTCTTTTTTTAAAAAGAATATAAGGAGTCTCTACATTTAATTCTTATGTACTTAAACGTTGTTTAAAGGTTGTTTCACTGTATACATTAAATTCAATTTATCTCAAAATGTAAATTTTAAAGTGCGATGTACCTTTTCTGAGAAATTACTGTTCACAGGTATGTAAATTTTTTATGAAATATTTATAATAATGTCTAATATATACTGAAATGAGCTTTTTGTAAAAAACTCAAAAATTTATTTTTTACAAATTTTTTTAATGAAAAATGGGTCAAATTTCGCAATGTTTGATAAAATATTTCATATTTTATTAAAAAATTCAATTAGCTATAAAAGCTCATTTCAATATAATGAAAGAGGTGTACTTTAATTGTATGAAAAATTTCAAGCATGTACATAAAACAGATTTTGAGAAAAGGAACATCGAAAACAGCCAATTTAACATTGTCAGTATAGAGACAGAGAGAGGTTTTCAACTCCCTTTAAACAGCTAATCTCTACTGTTTTACTTTTAATAAATGATTTCATAATTATTTCACATTTCATAATAACTCATCACTTTTTTTAAAAATCTTTATACTTAATTATTCTTTCGGTCTCAAATTATTTTTTAGTAATTTTTTAATGCATCCCTCGTTTTATAAATTTCTTTTTTTTTTTTTTTCGGAATTTAATAATTCCTCTTTTTCGATTACCTTTATCCTAATGCTAATACTTTTCAGCGTCGTTTTGCATATATATAACAAATGTTATTATATTTTTGGTCGCAGGTGAATACATTTCTTGTCGCGATGAATTTCGCAGGCCTTGATCTGATGTTATAATCGATCAGGAGGCAGAAGTAACAAGACGACAACATTTCTTGGTATTTAACTTTTTAAGTCTGTTTTTAAATGGTTGTAATTTTGTTGTCATTACCACCTCATCAGATTTCAGTAACTTTTTTTCTTATTATTATTATTATTTACAACTCGTTTTTCTAAGTAGTCTCTAGGCCAGTGGTCCCCAACCCTCGGATCAAATGGTACTAGCCCGCCAAAAGAACATTAAATCATTTCTATTTTATTTACTGTGGTGTATTTCTCTGGATTTGTGCAACTTTCCATCGAAATCACTTTATATTGGATGCTAAACCACTTCATATTTATTTTTGTTGCAACCGTATTTTATTCTAAAGCCATATTTAAGGTATCCGACTACGTTCGAAACCGTGATTTTAAAAAGGCCCATAAATGGATAATTTTCATGATATTTAGCGTCACTTAGATTAGAATACATGTATAAAATTGTTTTAAGGACATTTTGACAAAAAAAAAATGATTTAAATACCATATTTCGGCAAAACATTAACTTAGAATAACCTTTTTTCAAAGAGTTCTCCTTTTGTGAAAAATGCTTCTATTATAATAATATGTTGCCTGTATATAGCTCAGACCTCTGTACAGAGGCTCAACTATGATTTTTAAAAAAAATTCACATTTTTTTGAGAATTACCACAAATTTAAATAATTATCGGCATTTTTTTCTTAAAATTTCTCCCCTTTGTTATCGTAAAGCATGGATAAACCCACTTCTAATTTATATATTTCAAAAATTCTAGTTGAGCCTCTGTACGGAGGTCTGAGCTATATGCAGGCGAAATATTATTATAATGGAAGCCTTTTTCACAAAAGGAGAATATTTTGAAAATGGGTCATTCTATGTTCATTTTTTGCTAAAATATTGCACTTAAATAACTTTTTTATTGTAATACTATTCTGAACACAATTTTATATACATGTTCTAATCTAAGTGACACTAAATATTATAAATATTATCCACTTACACGCTTTTGCAAAATCACGGTTCCGAACGTATTCGGATACCTTAAATACAATTAAATCAAAAATTATATAAACTAAGCAATCTAAAATGTAAACAATCACTCCTCCCCTCCCCCCTTTCAGCGGGCCATGATAAAATTATCAAACGCTGACCGTTCCGCGGCAATTAAAAGATTATGAAGAACTGTGTGCTCTAGACCACCACTTAGAATTAAAAAAAAAACTTTCCAACCAACACCTATAAGGCGCCAATTTAATGGCGCCAAACAGGCCTTTGGCGAGTAGGCGACAACAAATTAGTTCCTATTTCTATTTCAAATGGTAATCGTAGATGAAATCTGGAAATATGGATACAAAAAATTCGTTGGTATTTTATATGTCATTGTATCATGGTTAGTATAATCCGTGGAAAAATTCTTTTGTTCAAAAGTTCACTATTATTTTTTATCTATAATATTTAAACTTTGATTATTAAAAATCTATGAAACTCTTTTATTTTGTTCTGTTACTATTTTAAAATGCATTCATATTATTTAGCTGTTAGATTAAATATTTGTCTTAACATTTTCTGACAATATTATAGTTACTTTTATTTGTTCAAACTTAACTTTCCCTTAGAAATGTAATTCGAAATACGGAATTCCAAAATCTTGATCTGAATAATTAGTGAAAATGAAAACGTTTAAAGAGAAGCTAATTTTTCATTTCAACACTATAATCAATCACACAATTCTTATTGAACATTTTTTTAAATATTTAAGACCTTTTTCTTTTCTGAATAATTAAAAGAAATTAAAATCTTACTTAAAATTTATGTGGAAAAAATACATCGAAATAAAACGATAACAAAAGAAAAATAACTCAAAATATTTTTACATAAAAAAATTACTGTTATTCTCCTTTGTTGATTTTAATTAATGAAAAAGAATACTTCCAGTAATTTGCCAATTAAAGTCATTTACTCTTTTCTTTTTTTCTTTTTTTCGTTTATCAAAATAAATAATTAAAACTGTTCCTTTTCATTTAGTTGTGAGATGTAATTATTATATTCAAGAACTTTTTGCATCATTACAAAAGTTTTCTAATAATTAATCAGCAATCTTGTTAGCCACTGCATTCATTACAGAAAGTCAATATTTTTTAAATATAGTAAGGATGATTTATTTGTTTTCAAAAAAGCCCACCCCTCCTTTTTTTTATCGCAAGTATGTTAAATCAAGTTTTAAAAAAGCAAACAAATATCTCCATTGTTTTTTTTTCTCTTTCTCATTAAAAGGAAAAGATTTTTTAATTAATTGCTTCTTGTCGAATTTGCAGATAGTGAATGAATTCAAGGTATTTTTTTATATGTATATTATTTATTTATTTAATATATATATATATTGTCACTCGGGATAAGCGAACTCAATGATTTCGATCATGAACAAAGTTCAATGATTTGTATGTAGCTGTTTCTTTGAATGTCAATTCAATTTGATTGCGATTTACTTTTATTGAACCAAAAATCTTACACTGGCCAACTTAGTGCAAAAAGCGTAAAGTAAAATGTTACGTAACATAAAATTTATTTAAGGTGTATGCGTTCTGTGGAAGTACACAACGTTAACTTTAAAATTTCTCAAAAAAGTTTTATTAACAATTAAGCTAGAATTATAAATCATTCATAAAAAAGAAGAAAAAATAAAAGACTTTCACTGTGTCAACTAATTAATTATTTGAGGGATAGTGACCATAATGTCACCCTACAGTAAACTCCAAGTCATTGTTTTTTTCCCCCAAGGGGCTGTATATCGGCAACTGATACTATCCAGACACGGCAAATCCCCATATGAGAAAGCCATTTCATGGTGGCACCATTTATAGTGTGGTGGCCTTCACTACTAACTTTCGACGCTAGAATTAGTTTTAATTTAAGCTTTATATAGTCGGATGTTAAATATATTACCTTGCTTTAAATTTTGCCGAGAATATATAAGAGCCAAATTGATACTCTCGAGGGGTCTTTATATGCCACATAATCATATAACATGGGTGCCTACTGCTTTTGCAACCAGAAAATCTATCGACTCTAGCCGGGATCGAACCCACAACCTTTGGCTTACGAAGCAGGCACGCTACCTCTCTGCCACCGAGCCGACTCCAAGTCATTTTGGATTCACAGATAATGGATTTGCTGGTACTCAGGCCGAGGCTGGATATCGCCTTTCCCAAACTGATTATCTTCTTATCACAGTGCTAGAATAATCACATTGCTTGAAAAATGGCTCATCTTCGAAAGAAGAATTGGTTTGCATGAGGGAGGAGATTTGACTTAATGGAAAGTCCCATTCCTTGTGACATACTTAAACTTGTCGGTGTTGCTAACTTTAGAATCATAATTGGACATGCCTTCCTCACGAAACACCTGATAAGATTCTGTTTAGTAGATTCCTCAACTTTCCCTTTATGTAATACTAACCACATGTGCGGAGACCATTTGATTTCTTGTTCTGGACATGGTGACGTAGCAGCGGATAATGTTGTCATCAAATCATTGTAACTTTTATTGTGTGTATTTGAACTCTCTGTATTGGGTTATCCGTCATATACTGATGGCCGCCATGTCTAGGTCTGGAATAGGTTTTAAAAAAAGATAAAAGCATTGCTGCGATAACTTGAACATTCTGGTTTATTTCAAGTCAAGTAAAAGTGTGTGTGCGCACTCACATACCCTGAGAAAATAATTGAATTCGTTAAACAATAAAAGAGAGAGTTTTGCTTTCATATTTTTCGCTTTCAAATGAAATGAATCAAAAGGTAGAAAATTATCAATTATCAGTGATAATACCACTGGCGTAGCTAGCTCTGAGTGGGCCCCGTATTTAAATTCCTTCGTGGCTGTCTTTTAGATATGAGAACCCTGTTAGTGGGACTGTAGTTACACATGTCGAGGCCCCTGTAGCTTGGACCCCGTATCATTGATACGGCAGTAGCTACGCCCCTGCATGTCAAGGTAATGAATGGAAAATTAGTTACAGATGCTTATCGGTAAAGGGTGTCCCTGATGAAATAAATATTACACAATACGAAGGATAAAGTGTATCTAAGAATCTTTGAACCATGCATTGTACAATCTATTATCGTTCTTGCAGAGGATTCTTGTGTTTTTCATTGTATTGGGAACTTACAGTTTCAACTTGAAGGGATAACAGTCTTTCTTATGTCCAGATCATCATAACAATGCTCTAATGATGTGATAATACATTTCAAAATTATTACAATCTGTTTTCATTGTGTATGTCAACACAACAGCAACAAAATATGTCACAGACAACCTCCTAAATTCCTATAATTGACAGTAATTTTTATTTTTATCTTGATGGTTATATTTTGAGAGGCTTAACTTATTTAGTTAACCATGTTCCACTGGGGTCGCTAGACCTAAGTGGGCCCTGTATCAAAACTTTCCTGGGGCCCCTTTTTGGATACCTTTAAAATTTCACAATATTTTGTTTACATATGTTGGAACCCCTGTAGCTCGGGAGCCCCGTATCATTAATACGGTGGTAGCTACGCCCCTGGATAATACACAAGATTTGACTATAATCTGCTAGGGGGGGGGGGAATGAAAATTATTATTATTTTTGGTGAATATTTCTTTCTTGTTTCACCAAAAAAAAAAAACTGTTTATTTTTTCAAAGGGGGAGAGCAACTATCCTTTTACATGACAAACTTTAATATTGTTTGATTGATAAATGTGTTTCTTAACATCACACTAAAAAAAAGCTACACTACACTCCTTGTAATTCTGAGCCTCGGTCAAGTCACAGGGAGGACAACTGAGCCAGCACTCCATTCCCCAAATTTTCTTTCTCCAAATGAAATAATTTTGAACCTCGAAAGATTTATCGTGCATCAGTTTCTCTACAGGGCTGTTCTTTAGTGGCATCAAGATTCTGAAATGATTCGACAGAAACAATGACGCGCCCCACATTCACGACCATGATCACTTGGCTGTCATGACCATAGTAAAACTGGAGAGACATATATAAATAAATACATATAAAACGATTTTGTTGATCTTGTAGGAGATTAGAACTCGAAGCCGCGTAACATACCACTTGACAAAAGTGATCACTCCTGTCCGGAGGCTGTTACTACGCCACAGTACTCCCCCACCAGTGAGTCGTGGATAAGCGAATGAACGAGGTATTTATTGTTATGGCGAGAGAGTGAGTTGTTACTGTTGCTTCACGTGAATCTGACGACTTCGCTGCGTCAAGTGAATCTAACGACTTTGGTTGCTGCGTCAAGTGTGCGTTTGGTTGCTCTTCTTGCCAGTCGATGGCCCTACAACAGATCAGAAGGTTAACGTTTTTCTTTTAAGCCAAGGTCACCAATGTCGGTGATTAGAACCCACGACCTATGGATTCGTAAGCACGTAACATACCAACTAGACAAAAGGGATCACCCCTGTTCGAAGGCTCTTACAACACCAGAATCTCTTGAACCAAAAACTAATTACATAAAAAAGTTTATCAGTTTTTTGTCTCAAAGAATGAAAAAAACCCTAAATATATACAGGGTGTTGCCGAATTCGATCGACAAACTCAGAGGGGTGTTAGTATGCAGTATGGGAATGAGAAACCAACATAGAACAGGGGGTTGGCAATCTATATACATACGTTTTGTCGGTGAAAATCGTGATAATAATAGCTAACGGGAGAGCAGGCAAGGATTCTCGGAGGTCATCTGTTGGAATCGTACCTGGTGCCAGAACTCTTCAATGGTGAAAAATGCATTGTTTTCCCGCAACATGTCCTCCGGAGTTGCTGCAGGGAGTACCCGTCACTGCACACTAGAACGTGTGACTCATGCACGTTAGTGCACCAGGACTTTTTGGATTGAGGTGAGTAACCACCTCCATGCTTCCTACACGGTTGATTGAACGCAGGGCACCTGTTTCTTGACCTCCACGCTCCCTGGACCTCGATCCCTTGAATTTCTTCTTCTGGGTCTACCTGAAATCACTTGTGTATGAGACACCGATAGCTACAGTGAAGGATCTCACGCCCCGAATTGTTCTCGCTTCAGTTGACATCACCAGCACACCGGATTTGTTTGAACGCGTTTGACAATCTTTCGGCTGTGCTATGACTCGCGCCTCCGCAAAATTTCGGACAATTCCAGTAACAATCAATTATAGTTGCCTTTCTGACGTCGAGATGGGATGCATTGTTCGTATTGTTAACATGTTTTACGTTTAATAAATGTATTTCTTACCACTTATTGCTCCTTTCCTTCCACTAGACACTTCAAAACTGTTTTTTGCAAATTACTCCAACAAAACGTGGTTTGTGATCCCATGTTCTATGCTGATTTGTCGTCTCCATGTATCGTCCCCTACTATCCCCTTCTGAGTTTGTCAGTCAAATTCGACAAAACCTTGCATACTATATGACTGTGCATGTTCGCAGTTAATGTCCATTAAGTCCATCCATCTTTTTGATATCAAATAAAATTTACGTTGATGAAAATTCTAAAATTTATGGGGGGGGGGAGGAATCTCGGATGTCGTTTGTTTCATTCAGCAAGATCATCAAATATTTTTCACTTGAAAGAGTTAGTTTGGACTCAAAACAAGCGATACTGAGTAGACACAAGGTCAAGAAATGAGCAAAGAAAGGTAAAACTTCCCGAACAAAGCCCATTGTTTTTTAAAGAGAGATTACAATAACTCATAGGGCTTGGCTTTATCGTGATGAAAAGTAACATCATGTTGGTCAATGACGCCGGACTTATTCGTTATCAAAGCGGATTGTAGTCTGTCAGGCGACAGTAAGTGACATTAATGGTTTGATTAGGCGGAAAGAAATGAGTTTGAAAGTCCACTTCTTATACTCACATGTGAACTATTTTCGGAAAAACTTGGGAAATGTGATTAAAGAACAAGGAGAAAGGCTCATTCAAAACATAAAGGAGATAGAGTGTAGGTATCAGGAAAAATGGAACGTGAACAGGATGGCGGACTATTGCTTGATGCTACAGTCAGAGGCGGCTCTAGGGCCGGACAAACCGAACCCTTGCCCGGGGCAGCAAATTTTAAGGACGGCATTTTGATCAAATTTGAGAAGGAAAAAATTTTGTTACAAAAACTTTTATATAATTTCTGAAATATTATTGAGTGGGAATTTGGCATTTTTTATTTAACGTATCTTATTTCCTTATTTTGTACTCTTTATGTTTAACCCTTAACTTCCCACTGTTGCATTTCTGCAACATATGATTTATTTTAATTTAACAGACTCAATATTTTTTAATTACCTACAAATCCCTTATATGAGAAAAAAAGATTACTGCAATGAAATACAGGCTAATTTGTCACTAGATGGGAACACAGTTTTTCCAGAAATCACAACAATTATAAATATCTCTGATGCCTCAAGAACTATGTTTTTGCTATAAAAAGATTCCATTATATTTTATGCTTCCTCTTGTTTATTAACGAAATAAATTATCAGATAAGAAATTTAAACATTTTATGTTCATTTAAAAGTAGTTTTGATTTTCGAATGGAAAAAGTTTGAAAGAAATTTGATTTTAATTATATGTTGCAGGTCTGCAACATTGGTCTTTGGTTACCATTTTGACATGGCCAAAAAGCGTATACTAACCCACAATGAAATTGGTGGACAAATGAATAATTCTGATGAATTAAGTGAATTAAGTGAGGATGGTCTTGCATATTCTGATGATAATGTTGATTTTTTACCTGATTGTGTGTCATCTAATGAAGATTCGGATAGCGACTGTGAAAATACTTAACATACTTATCTAAAAAAAAAAGGGGGGGGGGATATATTCTTCAGGAACCATAAATAAGAACAAAATTCCTGATTCCAAAATTCCTACTGAAAAAGTTTTCAATAAAATGGAACGAGGACATTCAATGGAATTTGTTGGGAATTATAAGGATGTAGAAATCTCTGTGATAGCATGGAAAGACAATAAAACTGTACTAATGACTTCAACATTTTCTGGTGAAAAGCCACTTGGAAAAGTAATGAGATATGACAAAACTAAAAATCGTGTAGAAATTATTAAACCTCATGTCATCGAAAAATATAACAAACATATGGGAGGTGTTGACTTACTCGATAGCACAATAGCTCGACACAAAATATTAATGAGAAGCAAGAAATGGTATATGACAATTTTTTTCATTTGTTATACCTAGTTACCGTAAATGTATGGCTACTGTACAAGAGAGTGGACACTGATAAGGAATCTGAAAATAAAAAAAATCTAATGAATTTACAAAAATTCAAATCTTAAGTTGCATCATTCTTATGTAAAATGGGGTACAATCAAAATGCTAAAAAAGGAAAACCTAGTAATACTTCAATAGAACAAATGTTTCAGACTAAAATATACAAAAGGACTGGCCAATCCATTCCATGTAAGGACATTTGTAGAGATGGTATAAATCATTGGCCAATATGGTCAGAAAAGAGAATACGGTGCAAGTTTCCAAACTGCAAGGGTTACACTCAAACTGATGGCGAAAAGTGTACAGTAGGACTTAGTTACAACAAAATCAATAACTGCTTTAAGAATATTCATTCTATGTAAGGCTAAAGCAATTTATGACAATGAATAATAAAATCCTCATATAAAAAAGTTTTGTAATTTACAGCACTACTGCTCAATGTTGCACTTCTGCAACAAACAAACAAAATGATTGAAATTCAATTTAAAACTGCTTAATATTTTTTTTAATATTTTTCCCTTTTATTATCATTTGGAAACTAGCTGATATAATTTTTTCATAGAAATTTTAAAAATTGAGAAGTTAAGGTATTCGACTACGTTCGGAACAGTGATTTTAAAAAAGCGTATAAATGGATAATTGTCATAATATTTAGTGTCTCTTAGATTATAATACATGTATAAAATTATTTTAAGGACATTTTGACAAAAAAAATTATTTAAATACTATATTTTGGCAAAAAATTAACTTAGAATAATTTTTTTTCCAAATGTTCTCCTTTTATGAAAAATGCTTCTATTATAATTATATTTTGCCTGTATATAGCTCAGACCTCTCTACAGAGGCTCAACTAGAATTTTTGAAAAATTCACATTATTTTCAGAGTTACCACCCATTTAAATAATTATTGGTGTGTTTTTTTTCTTAAAATTGATCCGCTCTGTTGTCGTAAAATATGGATAAACCCACTTTTAAGTTATATATTTCAAAAATTCTAGTTCAGCCTCTGTACAGAGATTTGAGCTATATACAGGCAAAATATTATTATAATAGAAGTATTTTTCACAAAAGGAGAACATTTGAAAAAAAAATTATTCTAAGTTAATTTTTTGCCGAAATATTGTATTTAAATAATTTTTTTGTCAAAATGTGTTGTAAACAATTTTATACATGTATTCTAATCTAAGTGACACTAAATATCATGAAAATTATCCGTGTATGCGCTTTTCTAAAATCACGGTTCCGAACGTAGTCGGATACCTTAAGGGTTAATGCCACTTTTCTTTTCTGTTGAAACTTGAAGGGTTCGAGGCGGGAGTACATGTTAAATCATGAAATTTGATATGTTACTCATCTTTCACTAGTAACTTTTTCTCAGCCCGGTATGGGGTCACAACTGACATTTCTTTCACCCATACGAGTATCGGATCGTGGCTTGCCTTGTCGCGAGTTCGAGCCCAATACCACTAAAGACCCGCCGAGTAGGGCAGGGAAGCACGTTAAATCTGTCGAGACCTCAAACGTCCTCCCTTTGGTGTGGTGTGGTAGTCAGGAGAGGGGATGCCAGCTCAGGTGTCGTCCACGTCACTTGACCATGGTTCAAAATTACGTGGTCCGTCGCCAAAAGCCCTCCTGTAGCTGAACAGTGCGACGTTAATATTCAATCAATCAATCAATTCACCCATACTATGCCCTATTTCAGCTATCTAAAAGGGGACAGGTGTAATTAAAGTTTTAGGTAGTTACAGAGCCACATGAGATATTTTATTTTAGTCTCGAACGCTGGCGTAGCTAGCTCTGAGGGGGCCCTGTATTTAAATTCCTTCGGGGGCCTTTTTTAGATATGAGAGGCCTGTTAGTGGACTGTAGTTGCGTATGTTTGAGCCCCTGTAGCTTGGGGGCCCCGTATTATTGATACGGCGATAGATACGCCCCTGGTCCTTCACCAGGTACACACCTGGTGATCCCCACCATCAGTAAACTCTTTTCCGAAGAAATTGGCCTGCTGAAATGGGCGATTCCTTCTCTTACGTTTTATTCGTTTCAAACAATAATAGGTAATTATGTTCTTAATTTCGAATATTTTGAATTTTTTAAGACAAAATAATATATATAATTGTTATGCTCCATTTGTTTTCCTCGAAAATTATACAAGTTTTGTAGGTGTGTATCTATGTGAACAATTTATCTTTTTTAATTATAATTTTTTGCTTTAGAGAGAGGCGGCATTTTCCATTTTTGTCCGGGGCGGCAAAACTACTAGAGCCGGCCCTTCTACAGTGAAGTCATCTGAAAAATTCCATGCCTGGAATCACACACGAAGAAATTTGCGAGAGAAAAAAAAACGTTTTCATAGAAAATAATGATTAAATATGCATCATCGTTTACTCTCATAAACTGATATCTATACAGAGTTGTATTTGGTATTGGAAATAAATAAAAAGTATCGACTGATTTTGTTTCCTTTCATCGTTATAACTACTGTTCTTACCTGAGATTGTACAAAATCTGTACGTGATGAAGAGAAACTGGCCAAATTTTCAAATTTGGCTCAGAAAAAAAAAAGTTAAGATCAAACAATGTTATCAAATCAAATTTCAGTGTCAATCACTTTTTTTTTTTTTTTGTAGACTTGAGAAAAATAAAGCTTTTTGTGGATCTATATAATATAAGAATATTTCTATTATATTATTATATTATTCTATTATATTCTATTATTATTATATATATACACTGGTGTGCAAAACTTAAGCAACAATGTAAAAATTTAGCAGATAGCCATGAAATTGCATAAAAGGAGGTCTGGAGATCAGTACAGTGAACACGTAAGTCAGTAGAAACGTCATGCGTATGCAAATATCAGGAA
>BMAV01000183.1:13953-74267 GCA_019973955.1 Trichonephila inaurata madagascariensis
CGTATGCGTTTTATTCCTTTTTCAGCGCCGATGCTTTCGTCATCCTTTACGTACATAATACTCTCCCTCATTTCAGAATTTCATGTCTCTCAGATGATTTTTCGTGAAGTTATGGCAATAAACCTACCTGTTGCTTAAGTTTTGCACACCAGTGTATATAATGATATTTAAAGAATAACTCTTCTAATTTTTTACACTGAAAATACTTTTATTTAATTACATTGTAATCGTTTAAGTAAATCATAAGTTTTGGAAAAAATTATGAACAATTAACAGTCGCGAGACTTTTGAAGGTCTCACAAAACCTTTTTCTATTAAAAATATGGATAAGGCAAAAAAAAAAAATAATGTATTTCAAAATATGATTAACATGTACTTCTACTTTTTCAATTCCTAGTATTTATTCTGCGTTATTTCTGACAAAGTTGGATTCCTCTGCAACAGATGGCGCCAGTAAGTTTTTCTAACGAAGTAGGAATTGACTTTAAAAAAAAATTATATTACTTGTTCAGTTTATTTCTTAAGGAACACACAAAATATTTTTAAATACACTCGAATCCTGACAGCTGACATATTACTGTTTTCTACCTACGACAGAGGTGGCCAACCCGCGACACGCTTGTCACTCTGTGGTACGGCAGAGTTGTAACAGTAAAACACGAAGACTTATTAAAAAATTTTAAAAAATTGAAAAAATAATAATAAATAACAATTTGTTTACAATTTTATTGAAATGGTGTTGTCTAAGACCAAAAACCACAATTTATTTTGAATATACGTAGAGAACATTGCTTCACTGACCTTGCAAAGGCAAGATTTTTAGGATTTGAGAGAGCGCGTTTTAAAATATCTGGAAGAAAGCAATGAGCTGCCCATTGAGTACTTGCTACTCAAGAAGGAAGATTGACTATGGGATTTAGTTTTTCATACAGATATCATGGAACATTCAAATTATTTAAGTTTAAGATTACAAGGAAAACGCACTTTTCCAACCCTGATTGATCATATATCTTTTTTTGTAAAAACTTTTGCTATTTTTTTTTCTTTGCTTTGCTTTGCTTTAACACATTCCACACTAATTCAAAAACTATCAACAAAAGGTCTCCGAGCTACTGTGATAGATTTAAAGATTTACTACTAATTTTGGATTTATTCAGTTCTAGGTTTTTGTTGATGAAAAAAATACTGATCTTTTTTTCTCAAATCCTTTTTCAATTTCTCAGCAAGACGTCAACTGTTACCTACCAGAAATCCAAATCGGAATTATTGACTTCTGGCTCCGTACTTAACTGAAAAGCAAATATAAGGAACTTATTTCTACTACAAGTGATCCGAACTGTATTGAATTTTAAAAAATCGCTCCAAAAAACAATTTTTCAGATTTACATGATTTGGCTTTCAGATATTATTGTAGGTTTGGATCAATATATGTTTGTGAACAAATGTTTTCTATTTTAAACATTATATATATATATAAATCAAAATATAGATCAAAATTAATGGTATGTACCTAAAAACAACCTAACTTATTTAGCATCTTCAAGAACTAATCGTAAAATAGATAACTTGGTAAAAAAAAAATTTTTAAAAAAAATTACAAATTCAAAAGCCACTTTAGGCACAAGTACTGACTGTTTAATAATTATTTAGGAATAAATTTTTCAAGTTACTCATTTTTATTTTATACTTGGCCACTCCTGACCTACGACATCCCGCAGATAATCTCCACCAAAAGCCAACTTAGCAACGAGAAAAAAAGATATTTTTTTATACTACATGACACTGACAACGCAGCGCCAAGAACGAATGACCAGAAAAAAATTGTAAATTTTAAGGTATTCGCACGTCACTGAATAATGCAAAATGATGTGAATTGCACACTTCTCTGGCACTTGTTGAGGAAGTTAGAATGTGTACGATGTGTAGAATGAGCAATATCCACCGATTTTTTTTCATTGTCTTCGGAGAACACGTGTAATAGGAAAGAGTGCCAGTCCACCAACACAACGAAGGCACACACAATTCTAGTACACATACAATTTTACGAGGAGTACGGTAATGGGAGAGAGGACATGTTGGCCCATTCGTCAAATCCCATCTGACATCTACCAAGACATGTTGATGGTGCAGCGGCTGTGACAAAGATGTTTGGAACAAGGAAATGAGGCAAGTTTGGGGAATTCCCGAGAGATCAGAGTCACGTCAGTACATATGAACCAACGTAACCACCAGCAAGCAGTTCCGGACCCGCAAGTCACTTCTGCCACAATCTGCAGTAAATGCAAGTCACCTTTGATATTTGCATTTCTACCAGAGCCGAAATCCTTCGATTGGATGCTGGTGACCTAAAATCATGGTGTTCGTTAAGAAACCCGCTATTGATGCAAAGCACAAACGACCCCGTAAATAATGACGTTGGGCTAAAGCGGAGTGGACAGTGGAATGCAAATTGATTATTCCTAGAGGAATGTAACACCAATGTGGTAACAAATTTAATCCAGCCACATCTGTAGAAAGCCTTATGGAGCAAAACCACGGCATCATGATTTCGAGCACCTCTGGTTCTTGTTCAGCGGCATTAAGACGGCTTAGTTATACGTGAATGATGTTTTGAAGTCAGTGATATTCTCCTTCGTTTGGGGAATGCCCTTTTCCAACTAGATAACGCCCGACCCCAACCGCATCAGCCAATGTGCTTGCTCTATAAAATGTAATAATGCATTCTTGAACACCTTTTTCCCAATCACCAATCGAACACAACTAGGGCTTGATTGGACACCGCTTTCATTCTCTGCCACCGCCACGTTCAGAAGTTGAACTAACCAAATCGTTGACTCAGAATAAAGAGCAATTCCTCACGACGCTATCCATACTCTCACTGACTCCGTACGTAGACATATTGCTTCATGTATCGCCATTGGCTCCACAGTCTACAGAGCTGACATTATTCTCGCTCTGCACATTACGATTATCGTTTCAAAATAAGCAACATTTATATTTCATTATTGTTTTAATTCAATTTGCAGCGTGTCTTTTTATTTTGGATAATCTTTGGTATTGTAACGTCGTCAGTCATTAGAAATCAAGAAAATTTGTCACAGCCATATTTTAATATTTTAAATAGTATTTAATAGATTCCAAAAAATATTCATTAAATAGGCCAAGGCCGGGCGGACAGTCTTCATCACTCGAGGTCAGTCCCTAGCTTTTCCGGGCTCCAGTTTACTCCATGGCTCTATCTGTCCAAGTTTTTCTCTCCGTCCAAGTCGCTTCAGGTTTTTCCTTCTCGTCCCTCCGTCTCTCTCCTTTTCAGTCTTTCAAAATTCACCCCTTTTAAACACCAGGGGCGGGTCCACCACACGCCCCTCGTTTTCCTCATTGGCAGGTCAAAAAAGAAAAGGGTCTGCCCTCGTCTTCCTCATTGGTAGGTCAAAGAAAAGGTCTGTCCTCGTCCCCGGGCCACCTTCGTCTCTCATTTTCGCGGCAAACACAAACACACTCCCCGTCCGTCTGGAATCCAAGGGCGCCATAACTCATCCATTCATCTCACACCTGGGCTTCACGGCCCCACTCTCAATGCATCGACTTCTATTCAAAACTTTCATAAAGGAATGCCTATTGACAACGGCATTCCTTAGCCATTGTAGATTCCAGACCAGATGTCTGCGCTTGTCCGAGGCCAGTCAACAAACAATGACCCCATGGCCACCTGCACCTGTCATCCAACATCTGTTTGGGGATGAATGGAAGGGTGATTTCAGATGAATTGACGGGTGGGGTTCACATCAATTGAAGACGTCACAGTATTGTATTTTCAATGTAACATAGTGTGAATCAGGGGTGTCAAACTCGCGGGCTGCATGCGGCCCACAACGAACATTTATGCGGCCCCGCCAATACACCCCACACACAATGATACATAATAAAATTTTTAAAATGTCTCCTGAAATTGGAATAACAGCAGAAAAGAAAAGTGTCAGGATATGAACATAATTTTTTTTGTCCATTTATATAGATGTTTATTATAATGTATTATTCGAAATAACTGTACGTTTCTATAAATATTGATTATTTTTTTTTGCGGCCCACTTAATGTTAAACCTTGTTTGTTTGGCCCGAGTTAACTTTTGAGTTTGACACCCCGGTGTAGATTGTTGAGCAATGTGGAAACGTTGGCTAGTAAAACTGATAATGAATTCATAAATATGAGACTGGAATAATGTCTAAATGGGATTTTAAGGAAATCCATTCCTAATAGAAATGTCCGTAAGTAAAACATCCGAATAATAACAATCAACAGCATTAGGAACACTTTCCACGGTAATGTTTTACGATATTTATATTTTGTATATATATATATATATATATAAAGGCATTAAGTTCAAATATATTTCGTTAAATTTCAAATTAATATCATCGATTTTTTAATTCATTATTTAATCCAGCAAAGTTTGATCTCTCTATATTATTCATTTTTGCTTTATTCAGGAAACTCTGTAAATTTATTCGGAAATTGTTAAGCAAAACCTATTTTTTTTTTTTTTTTTTTTTTTTTTTTAGTTTCTTATTTTTCCACTTTTAATATTTTTACTTACGGGGTGAGTCGGAAAGTAAGCTTCCCCTGTTGACTGTGGTCAGAGTTGTGTATGAAAATCAAAACATGAAAAGAGACATTAAAGATAAGGTATAACTTTATTTTTCCACATAAAAACCAAGTGCATTGAGGCATTTGTCATACCACTTGATAAGCTTCAAAACACCCTCCAGGAAAAATTTAGGGCTTGCATCTTTTGAGCTCGCTTATGTCCAATTCCCAAGTTCTTTCGCTAATCCATCGATAGTAATACGCCGGTTTGCTTTATTCGCATCAACCACATTCCTCAAAAGAGCATCAACGACATTCTTCGACAGGAAAGTGTCAGCACAATAGGTGCCCTTTCAACTAACCCCGACACACATGGAACAACGCATGGTAGGAGTGGATCGAAACAGCGCTAATGCACTCAGATACTTTTTTTTAATGCAATGCAACGCCATCTGTTACGCAATAAGAAAACTAAAATAATTGAATAGCTTTACTATTTTTTTTTCGCTGTATTAGTTTGCTGAAATTCTTATTGCATTTTATTTATATTTTGGATAATTTTTACTTTTGGTTTCTGTTATTTCACTTTTTTTGCTTTATTTTGTTAATTGTTTTATTATTTTTCTGGTTATTTTAATTAGTCAATTTGTTTTTTTAATTTTTTGTAATCAACTTCTTCACACTTGTTTTCTTAAATGGAGGCTGAAATGAATGTGCATAGCAGAGACTTAATCTGCTCATTTTGTGACCAAGTCTTCACTCACCCTTTCTGTTTGAAAAGGCATTTAAAAAATGGAGGAACATAATAACAAAAGAATTAAAATGATGGAGAATCCTCAAATATAAATATTAAAAAGATTGAAAAACAACCTGGATATTTCTCTACACGAAAAAAAAGTTACGTTGTCAGTACACACAAAAATCCAACTACTGAAGAAGTAAACAATATTAAAGAAGGATTACTGTTAAATTCACAAGAAATTACATCCCTCAATACAGATTTGACCATATTGTAATCAAAACAAATAGTTCTTCTAACTGGAGGTTCCTGCTCTCAGTTCAGTTAATAAATAAGATTAATTTATTTTCATTTTTGTTCTCTCTTTCAAGTCATTCACATTTAACTACCGGCATAAATATGCAATTAAACTATGATATCCTGTTGATTATAATTGATCTATAAATCGATAGATATTTTAAATATAGCTTAGATGTTATATTAATATAATATTAAAACATGTACATATGGATGTATTAATATTATGTTATATTGAGAAAGTTATTCTTAAAGGATTCTTTTAAAAAAACTACTTGATAAGTAGACATATTATATATACTTAATTCTTTTGAAAAAAGAATAGAATTTAAATCTAGGTGAATTAATTTTTACCTGTTATATATAAATTAAGGTTACATTTCTAATATTTTATGCTTAAATGTTTCCTCACGCAAAGCAAAAGTGTAGATATTTTAATGAAATTTACATAATTCAATATATTTCGCTTTTTCAGTCACATTTATTTCATAAAACAATAAATTAATTGCTCATTATACTAAAGTTTGATAAATAATCATGATATATATTCAGAAAAATAAATAATATTTTGGAGAACAGATGGCGCTAGCATTGCATTTAAAAAAAATATCTCGGTGCATTAGCGCTGTCTCGATTTACTCCTCGCATGGTGGTCTGTCTAGAACATCTCGTGCGTTACAATGAGGATGGCAATGACTTTCTGTTTCGGATTGCGACGAGAGATAAATCGAGGGTAAACCCTTTCCTTCACGAAGCGAAGATCCATCATGGAGTGGAAAAATCCGTCATCACCTGTTCGAAAGAAGTTCAAAACAACTCCTTCAGCAGGTAAAGTGCTCCTCACGGTTTTCCACGACGCCCAAGGAGTTTTGTTGCTGGACTTTTTGAGGCTGGAACTATCAATGCTACGCGGTACTGTGATATCTTGTCGAAATCGAAAGAGGCGATTCGGAAAAAGTGACCTAGGTTTCTTAGATCTGGCATTCTGTTGTTGAATGACAATGCGAGACCACACTCGGCGACAGCAACGCAAAACCATATTGCAACTCTTGGTTGAGAGCGCCTACACCATCCGTCATACAGTTCTGATCTCGCACCAAGTGACTTTCATTTGTTTCCGGCTTTGAAGAATTTCCCCGGAAGGTGCTTTGAAAGCAATGCTGAAGTCAAACAAACCGTTAAATGCTTCTTCCGTATGCAAAGCCCTGATTTTTCCTGGAGGGCTTTTTAAAGCTTATCAAGCAGTATAACAAATGTTTCAATGTACTAGGTACTTAGGAGGAAAAATAAAGAGTTATGTCTTATCTTTAATATCTCATTCTATGTTTTGACTTTCATACACAACTCTGAGCACAGTCGACAGGGTGAACTTACTTTCCGACTCACCCTCGTATTTGCTGCTACCTTGTATTAATGTAGCTTATGATCCGATTATTCTTTCATTATTTTCGCTAATACTTCCCAACTAAAAATTTTCTCTCAAAACAGCGAAAAACACAATTCCAAGCTTCACCAACTTACATAAATGTTGTACCTTTCCACCACGTCCAAGTTTCTCTCTCATCCATATTATTACCAATCACTTCGAATATTTTCGTGATATCACTGCAAACATTATTATTTTTTTTTAATATTTGAGAGCAAAATGGTGAGACTACATAATCCGATCTAAGACATCAATTGAAAACTTCAGTTTTTTTTTTTTTTTCATTTCATGATTCAAACTTCCTTTGAAATTTGATGCTTGAAAACCTTACATCTGAGGAACATCAAGCATAATACATTTGAAGTGCATTGGGTCTTATATTTTGGCTTTCTAATAATCCTACCTTAATTTCCCTACATCATTTGGTATAAAACAGTGGTTCTCAAACTATGACATAAGTATTCTTAAGGATATACAGGAAAAACTCAGTAAGCAAATAAGCATGTATTCACAATTAAAACCTTCATATGAATGCAAAAATGATATGCATTTTAATGATACAGTAAACTTGTAGTCATAAGCAAGGAATATAATAAATTTAAAACTGTGATGAAGAGTACATTAAGAAAAAAATTCGTAAGTCATTTATATGCAAACATTGGACATTACAATTAAAATCGTCGTATGTTGTAAGGCAGTTTCACATTTATTAAAAATATCTCAGCCTAAAATCTTGTATTCATGTTATATATAGTTATGAGAGAAAAAACTACATAACATCTCAAACTACTCAACTAATACTGATTCAAAACTAATTAGTTGCATTATGTGGACCATTGGATAAGCAGTCAAAAGTGCTTGTTAGATTATATATGTAATGATATCTATAAATATGTAATTCTCTCTCTCTTATTTGGTTTTGTCAAATTATAACAAGGCAATTCAAATGTTTAAAAAATACTCCTAATTTGTATTATTACTGGAGATAGTGTATTACAATGCGTAAAAATGTTTAACATTTTTAAAAAACAAAATTAAGTAGTAATATAATACAATCATTTGCATCGTTAAGTATGATATGATGTCAAATGTGCAAATATGGCTTGTTCATCATACTTATTGCATAACTAGTAAAGTTATTCAACCAGTTCAGAAGAATCAATATCTAATTTTTTTGTGAAGATTAGAGAACTTATTGTTCAACTCCATTAGTAATCAATGTTGTTTCTAAGACTCAGGCATGAACTATAAACTCCATTTTTAAAAATCACAAAAAAGTGAATCATTACAAATTTTTGAAAATGTAATTAAGAATAACTATGCAGTTAATGATACTTGAATAAAATCAAACAAAATTGGGAAGATACCAATTAAAGAATAAGTAATATTTTAAAGAACTGTTTCATTGTGTGTGTCTTTAAGGTAAAACTTCAGATTTTTCATTAAAACTTTGAAATCATTTTTATAACATTATATAATTTAGTGCACCTCCTTTATTGTTCTTATGAAACACTATATATGAATAATTTATAATATTTCTCAGTGTATTGTTTTTTGCCCTTTACCCCAGTCAAAAAGACAGAGTTGATATTTTAATTGTTTGAATTCCACCATTGTGTATAACTATATATTATGGTTTTTAACAACTTAACAAATAGATCAATAACCTTAGATCACAGAAAATCTGTAAGCTTGAATGACAATAACTCAATTAAATTTGTAAAGAATAACTATAATATACCATGCTACACCAGGAACTTTATTATGTTTTCGAAGTACTTTTTGTTGCATGTAAACCAAGCATAGATTTTTTTTTACCTCTAGACTAAATATAAGAAAATGAAGCAAAATCACACAAATAAAAACAATCAATGGAAACAAAATGACTAGATCAATATAAAACACAAACAAATATTCAACATGCATTTAAATTAAACACATCAACAATAATGGTTATACTCATACACAACATTAAAAAAAAATTCGTATAAGTAGCAAAAATATATAACTCAACAAATATTATACACAAAAGATGAAAAATTCATAAAATTGTTAAGGAAAATGTATAGTGCTTGCATATTATAACAGTAATGAATTTATTTCAAGGACAACAGTCATCAATAATAAGTACTATAAAGCCAAATTTGTATACTTCATTGATTTATAAATTGCACAATCCATTTTTTGTCCCCATAATATGGTAACAAAAAGCATAAACTAAGGTAACAAATTAAACCATTGAATAGAATGAAAAAAAAGGGTCATTGATATGCAAGTACTAAACATACATAAAAAGGTTTATTTTCAAAAAGAATTATAGGGATGAAAATGTTATTGAATCTGGATGGATATGAAATTTGTTACATTATGCAACAGTGACTTGTACCATTTGTTATGGAAGTCAATTATAAATTGTTACTTTCAACATGTTAAGTAACTTAAATATTTCCACAAATTGATTGAATTATGTGCATATTAAAAAAGCTTCAACTCTCAACAGCATCACACAAATGCACAAACATGCTAATGATTATGAATGCCATAATACTATTTCTCTATAAAATACACATACTACACTCCACTATTTCATTTCCACAGAGACAATCAGGTATACAGTTTCCTTGGGGTCATACTTTTCTAAATGTATAAAATGCATAGATACTTATGTCAACACTTAGAAAACTAAAAAGATAAAACTATAAATGCAATGAATAATCTTAAAAAAAATTTTTCAATAGTTATGAACGGCACAAATCTTATAAAAGAAATAAAATTTACATTTTCAAATATAATTTAATATTATACAATGCAGTAATATGTATATGGTAGTGTCAAAAACGAAATGATCGTCAGGTACATTTTTTATTAAAAAGTTTTGATGAATATTTAAAAATTTGTTTCTTGAAATTCAAAATACTAATAAAATTTACTTTTGATATAAATGATTAATATATTATCATTTAAACAGGGAAAAAATCCATATTTTTTAAAAAAAATTAAAATTTAAAAAAATGTTGATATATCAATTTTAATGTATTAACTAAGAAAATAAAAAAAAAACTTCAAAATTAATTAACTGTCAAATTTTTAAAAAATATTAAAATAAAATACAGAATTTAACTATAACGCATATATTTAACATTCTAAATTGTAACGATATACCATACAATATCAATGCAAATCAATCAATCCAAGAATATAAAGATTTATAAAAGTTGTTCTTTCATAATCAGAAGGAAAAATATGATTTTTTCCAATCTGTTTAATGTTCTATAAGTTATTTCATATTTAGATATAATTATCTAACATTGTTTCACAATAACTTATATGTTTTAATTAAAGCCATTTACAATTGAAACTTGGTTATTAGCTAGAAAGATTAGTCAAATTTAATAATCTATTAACAAAAATTATTCTTTAAAATCTAGATAGATAAACCATAATAAGTAGTAGATATACGATTTTTACTACTTATCATAATAAATCAAACATGGGTCTCATTTTTTTTTCCCCTGTTTTAAAACATAAGCTATTCATATAAATTATTCAACTGTATGCAATAACAGAATAATAAAAAAACATTACTTACAAAATAATTATGAATTCTTCACAACAAAAAGCGATAATTACACACACTTTAAAAACATAATTCATTAAATAACCATTCATAACTTTTAAAAAAACTAACTCGACACATTAAAATTCATACACTTCTAATAAAAATAATTTTTCAACAAATATTTGTAATTATGTATTCAAAATCTCACACAAACATAAAATGCATCCTTTTATAAAATATTAACAAAATATTTTTCTTTCTGACTATAAAAAAAAAATTTCTCTCTCTGATGGGACTGCATATTGGTAATAAAAAAAATACTGAATAAACAAATCTTTTACTTTTCACTATTATTTTTAAAGCATTAAAGTTAATAAGAAAACATTTCGAAAATATTTATTTTATAATATACAAATATGACCCTATCTTTATTTCATTAAATTTTTTGAAAAAATAATCTGAAATACATAACTCATCAAATCACATAATTATCCAATAATAATCAGTAGTAATAAAATGGAATAAATTTTCTTTCCAAAATAAATGAGTCAAACATACTATTCCAATAAATAATATAAACATAGAGTTGACTTATTTAGGCACATTGGATTTTTTAAAATAATTTAAATTTTAAATAAAACCAACAAGAATATAATATAAAATCAAATTAGCAGTAGAGCACAGTTATAAATGATTTACATCATCCAATTTCAATAAATAATTAACACATTGAACTGTACGCTAACTATTTAAAGATATGTCAAATACTAATATCAAACCACACATCAGTGCTGCGCTGTATTACCAATATATACAATGCATGATTTCAAGTAAAGGAATTCTAGGAGCAAATCTTTGTTATATAATAAAAGTACACCTTCAATTATCATGCATAAACTACACCTTACAATTCTATTCAAACATTAATAAATTGCTTTCCTCTTAATTACATAGTTATGTAACAAAATTTGGTACTTGCGCATTAAAGCCACCACAGACAAATTTGTGCCTCAAAATCATGCCACAATCTGACTGATTGATTTTTTTTATAAATAAAACACAAAAGATCATCATGGTATGATATCATGGCATGGTTTGTGAGGTAAAAATTTTGCTGCAATGACACTAATATGTAAATATATACCCAAAACTTTTTAAGAAATCATATGAAATAAACTATAATGTCAAACGAAACAACAATAAAATTATTTTTCTTTCTAGGATTTATGATTCAAATTATCACCATAATTGGAGAAATTATTATCTCATTATAAAATAGATAAATTATTTAAATTCAACAAAATTTAAAATACCTTTTTTTTTCTTCAAAATTCAGTTCTCTGGTGATGTATAATGCATAAGTAGATAAAGATTAGTTAAGTGGAAGAATTTCTTAACAGTTCCTTTTGCTTTCAAAATATGTTATAGTGAAAAACTTACCAATATTTCTCAAATGAATCATCATACCAAATCTTAAATCATTAGGTACAATGTAAATAATACATCATAAAAGGGCATAGGATACTTGTTGACAATCAATTTTTCTATCTACCCGTTGCTGTAATGGCAAAACAAAACAATCAGACTAAATGTAGTTTCGATTATTCTGCACATTAAAACTGCAGATATAAGGTAAATAAATTAAAATTTCATTTTTGTTTCCGCAACTGGATAAACTGTATGAATGAATATAACCATGTTCCAAGTGCAACTTAAAGTTTAATTGCATTACTTAATAATTGCATAAATAATGCATACTGTAAATTAAAATAACAAATAAAAAGTAGAACATAGGAAAGAGATATTTCGTACCCAATTAAATATACATATATATGTAACTAAAATCTGAATAAAGAATAAATTTAGCAGTGCAACAAAAAAAAAAATTCAATTAATTATTAATAATGAGCTAAATAAATTAACTTTTTGATTTTGATGTTAATGTGAAGATAAATCCAGATCAAATTATTAGTGCAGATAGTGACAATTAATAATTTTCAAATAACTATTCACTTCTAAATTTAAACTTTTCTCTTTGATTATCATTAAGATTAAATGATATATTTAAAAACAATTTAATAAATCAAACATAATAAAGAAGTTAAAAATAAAAATAGTTTTAAATTTAATTTAAATGCTTTAATTTTATGTAAAATGTACTTCATTAAATAAAATAGAACTATTAAAATTTTAAATCAACCGAAATAAGCCTTGCAATTTAATTTAGCAATTTGAAGGCTACATTAAACTACACACAACTGTTTCTTTATACAATTTTTAGATAAAAAAAAATTAGTAATTACTTTTCTTATCAAATACCCAATCTTTTAGTTAAATTTTTTTAATAAAAATAATATACAATTATAAAGGCATATTAATTATAAAAAAGAAAATATTTCAAATAACTAGTACAAAATCACAGGAGAAAGAGATCTTTTTCAATGTTTACAGTGAATTATGTGAAAATCAAATTTTTGTTCATCAAAATTCTTTGCTGTTAAATTCATACACAAAAGAATAAAAAATATAAAATTACATGTTTTCCTATTTTGCAGCAGCAATTTCAAGTTTAAGCTTTTTTAAACAATTCATGATTGTCTGCATTGAAAATAATAAAAATTAGATACTTTTCCATTTTGCCAGCACAAATCTTATCAAGCAGACTTTAATGGAGATAACGCACAATATACACATTAAAAAATGTCAGTTAAAAGAAGAGAAAAAAGCAATTATTGATATGAAAAGGCCCCTTGTTTTAAAAATGCGGTGGTAAAAGGTTACCAGCGGTTATCATTTTTAGCGACTTTATTGCCTGCACCGGCCAAATGGAAAAGCACCAAAAATTGTATAACATAATAACTTGATGATCTGAAGGATTCAATCAGCTATACATATTGTTTCTCAGGGCAGTTTTCCACACATAAGAAATTTCATAATTGCTTTTCTTTATCAAATACACACCCAACTCTTTTTTTATGCGATAGATACATTCCTTAGAAAACCATGCACACAAAAAACATGTAAAAAAATACATGCGACACATAGTAAATTTGGAGATATGTTCCACAATTTTAAAAAATTGTGAAAGATGAAACATCTCTAATTATTTTCTCAAAAAACTGTACAAAAAAAGTAATAATAAAATACATGTTATATTTTTATAAAACAAAAAATTTAAAAAAAGTCAAAATTAGTTTACAGTGAAAATTCAGTCTTGTAAGTACATAAACCAAACTCAGTGGCACAACAGTCCATGAGGGCCAAGGCCTACTGTAAATGTCTCAGTTTTCATGACCTTGGGCCCTAAGGTGCATGAGCAGACGTTCCACTTAGGTGTCAGTCTAACACGAAATTCCCAGTGTTTTGTTCCCAAGCATGCTTGTTACTTATTTATCAACCTACTGAAGGGATGAAAGGCTGAGTACACCTTGTCCAGCCCGGGATTTAAACCCCAGACCTGTGATGTGGAAGCATGACACGATACCACTCAGACACAGGGATTTCTTAAAAGTACATACAACATATAAAAAATCAAATTTAAATTAGGAATTAATTTACTACTAAACAACTATTCATCTCTATTTGATAACAAGCATGCATGTTTATTATGACTGAATCAAAAATGCTATCATCAGCAGATGTGCCGGATTTAATACAAATGAAAAATTTCTTTCGTTATTAACACCCCAGTCAGGTTTTTTTGTTGTAACAAAGTCTATTATTAGTGGGATTTTATTTTATTTTTTTCAGTTACTCAAGTTGTTTATATAATTCTTGATATCCTGCTATACAAAATTCAAGATTATGTTGAAATTTTAATGTCAGGATCACAAGTAAGAAAATGTTGTTCCCAAAACAAATTTCAAACCCTCCCGAATTAAATCAGCTATTAAAAGCTGAACTTCACCTTTGAGTTCACCATTATCAGCTTTTTATTATCATAAACTGTCAAATTTGATCAAATTATCCTCATCCAAAGGATACGAATCCCCAAATATTTCAGGAATTTGTACTAAAATAAAAAAATTTTGTAGGAAAAAAAAAAAGAGTTGGGAGTACTCTATTTTTGCTTGGCTTTTTAAATAAAATTTCTTCATAAAAACACACACGACTTAAGCAATGTACAACGAAAAAAATTATTTTCAACAAAAGAACATGATTAATATACACATATTTAACTTAAAATCTAGTAAAAACATAACAAAAGTATACAAATTTAAATTTTAATAAGATTTTTAATGTTATACACAATTTGCACTGCTTGTATAACAAAAGCATAAGAATATAATTTTCACCATGTATGTAATAATATATATAAATATAACTAAAAAGTTTAACAATTAATGGTGTATTAATTATTTTAATAATATCAATAATAAAATCTAAATCTAAATAGAATCAAACGAGAATGAAATTAGTTAATTGCATAATGATGAATAAAATAATTTTTACATAAAAAGCAATATATAATATGAATGCACACAAAAATTTTAAAAAGTTAATAAAATATTTTTAGCAATAGTGTTCATTACAATATTCACATATGCATCATCACACGGAGAATGTTTAATTCTACCAATTATCTATTTCAGGCGAAAAAATAGGAGATAGGCACAAAAGTAGAAAGACAGTTATTTTGCATTGATATGAATTTAAAACAATTCATTACTTTAATTCCATACAAGTTTCTTGGCACTAATGAATCTATATCTTAAAATAGCTGTCTAGTCCTAAAATGCATCATTATCATTTGCTAAACTGTAACATCAGCCGATATTCTATAACATGGCCTCTATCTGACAAGTAGTGGTAGTGTATTCCAATGAATGTGCTTATTTGGGTTATAAAACTGTAATATGTTGTCCCTTACAGCCATCTTCCGATCTTGCAAGTGTGTGAGCATGAGATGTAGATACATGAGATTGAGATGTTTGAACACTTTGACCATGAGAAGAGGATTCAATATGAGATGATGCAAGAACTTGGGCATGAGAAGTAGAGACATTTACCCCTTGAGGTACAGAAGATGGTACTAATACTTGTGTTAATGAAGTTGGGGACAGAGACTGGCCACTAGATGAAGGAACACAAGATTGTACATGAGTTACCTGAACACGAGAATGGTCAACAGATGATGGCACATGTGATTGGGTAAGAGATGTACCCATAGGATGAGACTGTGCCATTGATGTCAAACTTACATGAGACTGTGCCAATGTTGCTTGAGTCAGTGAAGTTGGAACATTCATAGATTGGCTTATGGAAGTTACAACACCGTTTGATTGAGTCATGGATGCTGTTGATCCCTGTGAATGAGCCATTGATGTCATGGACCTATGAGATTGGGTCATGGCAGTTAAGGAACCATGGGACTGAGCCATGGAAACAATAAGTCCTTGAGCCTGAGTCATGGCGCTTTTGAGATTATGCGGTAGAGTCATGGAAGTATTGACTCCTCTTGATTGGGTATGAGTTGTTGAAGCTAGATGAGATTGAGTTAGGGGTGGTGGTAAAATTGACTGTGCAATAGAAGTTGGCACAAGTAAAGACTGGGCTATTGATGCAGGTACAACAATTGAGTGAGCAATGGAAGATGACATTCCTGATTTTTCACGTGTGTGACGTTTGAAGTGAGATTTAAGATTACCTTTAGTTGTAAAACCTTTACTACAAACACTACATACATGAGGTTTTTCACCAGTATGTGTCAAATGGTGCTTTTTTAAAGCTATTTTTTGAGAAAACCCACGACTGCAGATACTACACACATGTGGTTTTTCACCTGTGTGAGTAAGATAATGTTTTTGAAGATTGCCTTTAGTTGTAAAACGACGTTTGCAAACATTACATTCATGGGGTTTAACACCCGTATGAGTGAGCATATGTTTCTGTAAAGCAATTTTTTGAGTGAATCCTCTTTCACATATGTTACACAAATGAGGCTTTTCACCAGAATGTGTAAGGAAATGTATTCTGAGATTATTAGCTTGCCTGAAACCTCTTTGACACACACTACAAATGTGAGGTTTCTCACCAGTATGAATAAGATAATGTTTACCAAGAGTGCTTCTCTGTGAAAAAGTTTTCTTGCAAACTGAGCATTCATGAGGTTTTTGACCACTGTGAACAACATGATGGTTTTGAAGGTTACCTTTTGTAGAAAAACTTTTTTTGCAGATGTCGCACAAATTCATTTTTGGAACTGAATTATTTGATGAATTATTCAAGAAACGTTTCTTAATTGGATTGTTCGTCATTGTGTTTTGAGATTCTTTATTATACACATTTGATCCTTCAAGTCGTTTATTGTAAATTTCAACATTATCAAGTCTTTTGCTATATATTTCAGCAGAATCCGGCCTTTTTGCATACACTTCCGACCCTTCAGATCTTTTCGGATATATTTCTGAATTTTCAGTTCGCTTACTATAGAAGTCTGTCGCTTCTAATCTTTTACAAATGCAATTCTCATAATGTAAACCATTAAAAGCAAAGTTTTTGAAATTCTGATCGCCTCCATTAGGAACTTGCATTAGATATTGATAGTTCTGCATTATTTTCATACTCATGATTCGTTTTTACACTATGAATGCTCAAACGTTATATACTTTTCTTGAATTAATAAACACTGGTACCAAATTCATATGCGGTTAAAACTGGGGGAATTAAAACCTCCATTATATGTAAATCATGGTCAAAAACACCACAAAAGCTCTTTTGGATAAATCCTAAAAAGTAAGCATTTCTGAAGACCAAAATACAACATATAGATGAAAGATAATTTTTTATAAATCATCAATAAGAGAAATAAACACTCCATCCATTAAACAAAATCGAGTTGAGGAGTAAACTTTATTTTTTGACAGGCTCAAAAGTGCAATTAAAAAAAAATATAGTAATATTTTGTTCCATTTTTCGTTGACATACGAATGAATAAAGTATTATTCCACAGTGGTCAGATCAGTAAAAAAATCTTGCTTTTTTTTTTTTGCTAAATTTAGAATTATTTTAATTAACTTATTTTTTTTTAAAAAAAAAGGTTTTTTTTATGACTGAAATCTTGTATTTTAGCCGTGACCATAGCCTGTTGTAATGTTAGTAAACAAAGAGATTCCGTAGGTACAGGGGAAGTAGCATTTATTGCGCGCTGTGTGCTAGAAAACCATAAGTCGTTTATATGTTCATCATTCAAAGATTTAAATATCAAATTAAAAAACTACCAAAAGTTATTGGCATTAAATTGTTTTGAATACCCAAATTTTCACTGGAAGCTTACAGAATCTATTATTAAAAGTTGTACTTCCCGTCAGTTATAAAAGAAAGTGAAGCACGAGACAATACAGTAAGCCTAAATTATTAATCAACTATATATTACTCGTGTTGTGTTTTCATATTCGTTCTCTGTTGATGATTTTTTGTATAAAAAATTATTACTATAAAAAGGAACTAGAAATCCTTGTAAGTATTTAAAAAAGGATCATGGATTTCAATCGTAGTATAATGGAACTTCCTGATGAAGTACTGTATAAAATTTGCACTTTATTAAACTGTCCATTTGATTTGTTACATTTTGGAAATACATGTTCCCGTCTTCGGAAAATATCTGCATCCTCTAATTTATGGTGGTCAATGGCTTTTCACTGGTTCAAGGGCTTGTGGGTGTTTATGGAAGATGGTTCAGGAGAGGAAAATGCTCGAAATTGGTTCTTGGACATTTTACGACTTTTTTGTAAACGGCCTATACGTACAAAATTAGAATGTGTATTTTCGAATGGAGAAATGTGGCCACGAGTTGACAATCCGAGATTTCGTATCCTTGTTAATATGATGCGAATGGCTTATTCAACGGAAAAAGAAGAACACCCTGCAGTGCTTTATGAAGAATGGTTGTACGATATTGGACTGTACAAAAGATTAGATCCTAATATTGATTTTAAAGAACCTACTTTAGAATTTAATGAAGATATGGTGAATCAGTTATCTACTCTTGGACAAGCTTCTGAACGAGACCTCTGTAGAAGAAAACAACCTTTTAAAAGCCTAAAATATTACATAAAACGAATAGAAACTGCTGAAAAATCTGACATGACCAATTTATTTGCTAATAGCCCATGTGGTTCAGTATGTCCATTGCTAATTAGTCCTTTTGTGAATGCTTTAGCTGCTGAAACTTCTGGTCTACAAGGACTTTCCATATGCTCTAGTATTGTTTTTGAAAAGCATCTGCAAAAACATTACAAAGCATGTACATTATCATTGCCACGAGTATGGGAAATAGTTAAATTGTTTTGTACAATTTTTGTAACTGAAACTTTAGATTTTTTATTAACGTTGTCTCTCAATATGTCTGTGAGATTAAGAGTAATAAAAATTGTGGAGGAAAATTTGTATGACTTTAAACAATCACAATTTGTACTTAACCATTTTGAGCTTAATATCAAATCTAAAGATGTTGCTCATGATCTAGCTATATTCTTAAGAAAATATGAGGGTATTGATTTTGCAGTGGATGAAATTCGATCAGTTTTTAGAAATGCTATAAATGAAGAAATCTATAAAGTATTGTTCCCACCTGAACCTTTTAATGATTTTGTTACAAGAATAAATTTAACTGATAGTGATTTAATTGGAGGGGATAATTTCCGCCAAGAAATGGCTGCTGCTGCTTTTGTGTCTGGTAATGGTGTTCTTGTTACCTGGCATCTGATTGGAAGAATGCGTTATTAAAATGAATTTTTTTTTTTTTTTTGTAATCTTGATGTAATTATAATTCATTCCATCTAATTAATTCATATAATTTTTTATGGTTTTTAAATTTTCCCTTTATTGGTATCCAAAAATTAATTTATTAATGTTTCAATCCATAATTATCTTAATATTTCATTAGTAAAAAAATTACAATTTTTGAAATTAAGTTACAGATATGTCTCTTTAAAAAATTGCTTAAAATCAAATCTTCTACTAATATTGAATTGATCTTTTTTAACCAGAAGCAATATATGACATTAATGGTTTTTATTTTTATATGTGTTCATAGTATTATTACCGGATCTAATAAAATATTCCATGTGCATTCAAAAATTGATGAAGAAAATAAAAAACTTTTTAGTCTTATTTCCAAGTATTATATAAACGATGTTATACACACATCTTATGAACTTTGCAAATGTTTCGATGTTGAAACTTTCACATTGTCTTTGGTGCCAAATGTAAGTTGGGCTTTTTTTCCCTTCCCTTTTGTTATGTTTGGTGTATTTTCTGAATGTTATATTATAAATCCAAGGTGCTGTTAATAATTTTTAAATGAGATTATACAAATGTTTGTACACTTTTTCTGAGGATTATGAAACTCTTTTAAATTTTATTATATTTTATATCAATGTATTTTTGCAATTTTGAAAAATATATATGTATTACTGTTACTTTTCTCTCTCTATCTCTCTTTTTGTTTTTGTTTTGTTTAAGTTATACTTTTAAACATGTTAAAATATGAACTTATTATAAATATATGTTGCTATTATGAATTGATACATATGCTAAACAAATATAATTTCTTTATGCTTGAAAAAGCAATTTCTGTTACTTTATTAGATTTATTTTTTTTTATTATGAGTGAATTAAAAAGATTCATTGTGTTTCAAAATCTGTGATGATTTTTATTTTTTAAAATGGTTCACTTCATAAAAGTTTTAAAGGAAATGTTTGAAATTATTAACAAAATTTTTAGAATACTTGTACAATTTGAAGAAATAAAATGCTTTTTTTAAAAAATATAACATATGGTTGAACAGAAATCATATATATATATATATATGTGTGTGTGTTATGTATGTGTGTTTATATGTGAAATAGGCTTAATATCTTTACTACTGTGTATTTTTGTAGGTTTATTTTATTTTGAAGTGTGATGTTTATGAGATTTTACTTTTTAAAACTGTTGAATAGAAAATACTTTATAACAAAAAATAGCTTCATAAACTATTTAAAAAGGACTTTGTACCAAAATGGAATTTTGTCGAAAAGACATTTTTCAATGTCATAGTGAGTACTTTAATTCATACATGTAAATATATACATTTATCATTTAATAAAATTTTATCTGTTTTGCAGCTTAAAATTTTCAAATAATGATTATTCATTGCATATTTCAATACTTTTATTGTTTTCTGTTGTTTTTGCTTTAATGTTATTTATTTGATTTTAATTCTTTTTTTTTTTTTTTTTTTGGTGCTATTATTGTCTGGGTTTTTTTCAGGTCATTTTTAAGAAACTACTTAATTTATTCATTTAAAACTTGTATAAGGCTGTCAATTTTTCATCCATTAAAACTTGTTTCAATTTTAGTATTGTCTGATTAAAAAATATTATTATAAAAGTGTAAGATAACTGAAGTTATTATTTTAAAGAATCTAATCATTATATATATATATATAAGTGAGACATAAAATAAAGTTTAAAGGGAATCTCATTCAATGTTACATTGTTGCATACCCCCAACTTTTTTTTTTACATTTTGTTAACTATTTATCAATGCTACTTAGCATTAATCAATAAATAGGAACATGAATCTGACTGAGCAAAATCGTTTGTTTTTGCCCTAGTATATTGCATTTATTTTTGAATTATATCAAATAATATCAAAGTACCTTTTTTTTCCCCATTTTTTGTTTCTTATTAAGTTTTTTTTTTTTAAATGTTGCTACTTTAGTTTCATTTAAATTGCTTAACTATCCGGTGAAGAATAATCTAGTTAATACATATATTTATATTATGCTGCTTGCTGCCTTTATTTTATATTTGCTGTTTGTTATATTTTGTTGAGAGTTTTTATTTGTTTGAGATTTTTAATTGGTATGTTTCTTGCTTTCTGCACTGTTTGCTTGTTCAGATTAATACATGATGATTATGATGAATTTCAAATTAACAGGAATCAGCGGCATGCACAAACTTTTTTTATTGGGAGGGGGGCAATTTTAAAAATACATAGACAAAAATACCTAAGTGTATTCTTCGTATTGAAAATTAATATCTTGATATATTGGGGACGGTGGAACTCCCAAATCCCACCCTTGTGTATGCCACTGGCTTTAATTATGAAATTCTAAAGATTATGAATCCTGTGGAAATGTACTTTTAATTCATATTATCTTTTGCATGCATTTGTAATTCTTATCTGTATTTTGAAAATAATAAAATGTGAAATATCTAAGTATTTTTTGAAGAACTAGATTTTATAAAGAATCTCATTTTATTTATATATTAAATATAATTTTTTTAAAAAAAAAATTATTTTAATTTAAAAAACATATTTTTATTTGTATATTGTTTTTGTAATGTGTTTTTAAATATCTGCATTTTATTTAAAAATTATGCAATTAAGTTTAACAGCTAATTCAACTCATATTTCATATAAATTCATTTGATTTGCTCTTTAACAAAATTATAATTTTAACAATTAATGTACATTGATTTTGTTGACATTCATTTGAAGATATTAAACAAAATTTGTTGATATATTGTAAACAAATGTTACATTTATCATTTTTAGATATTTGGCTATACATTGGATTGTACATATGAATACTGAATAAATAGTATGTTCGAGGAATTTATTGCTTGATATTACAAGGAGGCAAGAGTGAAGTCTGAGAAAATAGTTCCCAGACAATTTTTGCTGAATTCGTACCATGATTTTCCTTTTTAGCTATTGTAAATATACATCTAATTGAATGAAGGAAAGATTATGGTACCCTTTTACTATTATGACTAGTTCTTTGATGTTTGATTAAAGAATGTTTTCATGTACAAGACTTTTTTTATTGTTATGTTGTTTCTGCAATAAACATTAGTGTTCAAATAGTGTACCTATACTTCCTTTTTTTTTTTTTTTTGCATGAAATATATAGTTATATAAAAATTCAGGCCTTGTTATTTGAAATGTCTAAATGGTCTTTTAAATTCAAATTTGATATATGAATTTATTTAATTACACTTAAGCAGTGGAACGTGATTCACAAAAAACAAAACAATGTTTTCCCCTGCAAAAATTGTGAAAAATAAAGGTTAAAGTCCTCTTTGGTAGTATTATAAGTGCTTGATGTGTAAAATTGATTAGGAAAGTTTTCATCTTTTAGATGTTTAATGTTATGTTTTTTCTGAAATAAACATATCTTTCAATCTCTGTGTCTGATTAATTTTTCTACAAAGAACATTTCACGTGGCATATTCCCATCAAAAAGAATTATGTAAATAAATTAATGGCGGAGTACTACATGCTAAGTTGTTGTTTATGTTCGCCAAGATGAGCTATAACATTACAATATAGTTACCTTAATATTTTTATCGTATAGTAATGGGGTTGCCATGTTGATGACGTATATTATTGTTATTTTGGTACTTGCATATTATCACAACCTGTTGGCGATTGATTGATTGAATATTAACGTCACACTGTTCAGCTACACGAGGGCTTTTGACGACGGACCACGTAATTTTGAACCATGGTCAAGTGACGTGGACGACACCTGAGCTGGCACCCCCCTCTCCTAACTACCACACCAACGGCAGGACGTTTCAGCTCTCGACAGATTTAACGTGCATCCCTGCCCTACACGGCGGGTCTTTTAGTGGTACTGGGCTCGAACTCGTGACAAGGCAAGCCACGATCCGATACCTATACCACTCGGCTACCGCGGCCGCCAACCTGTTGGCGACATATGAAAAAAAAAAAGACATGTTGCCAAGTTAGCGCGTATGACGCATAGGAAATCAGGGTTGCCAACTCGGTGAGTTATTAAGGGGTCTCGGGTGTTAAATTTTTCTAGAGGTCTGAAAATATAAACAATTTTCAAACAGGTATAATTCATTTAATATTAAATTTAATGATTCGAATCTTTTACACATTATTTATAAAAGAATGGGGCTTCAGAAAAATATGAAATGTTTAAAATATAATCATAATTTTAAAAATCATAAGCATATGAAAATTCTTTGATAAATATTAAGTATTTTTTGTGTTGCACTCGCTATTTTCTAAAATAGTAGTATCTGATGTATAAAAATTTATAGAATTATAAAATGCATCATACTCTTTAAGCCGTGCCTAATTTTAGTATTATATGTCTTTTGTATTTCAAAATATTTGTAAAGCATTGCAATTTTTTAAATATTTTTTAAAAATGTATTTTTTTTTATTTATTAAAATATATAAGTTATTATTCTATTTATATAAAAATAGCTACAGTGTAATGAGAATACATTTAACTTTATTATTCAACTTATAGCTAGTAATTAAAGCTACTATTTTAGAAAATAGCGTGCGCAACGCAAAAAATACTTAATATTTATCATAGAATTTTCATATGCTTATGATTTTTAAAATTATGATTATATTTTAAACATTTTATACTTTTCTGAAGCCCCATTCTTTTATAAATAATGTGTAAAAGATTCGAATCATTTAATTTAAATTTAAAAGAATTATACCTGTTTGAAAATTGTTTATATTTTCAGACCTCAAGAAAAATTTAACACCCCTGAGACCCCTTAATAGAGTTGGCGATAATACGTAAGTACCTTATTGTTTATTTTCCAACTCTATTAATTTCAGACGATTTTAATTCGATTTCTTTAAAAAAATTAACCATTTTTTCGTTGCAATCATTTTCAAGCAACTACTTCAGTCTTCTGTTGTATTTTGTGCTATTTTCGAGAATATGGATATTTCTAATATCATTAGTGAGTATCAGGATAGTTTTTTTAAAAAGTATACGAAGGCTGTGTTTTTAATTATTTCTGCAAAACACGCATTTCCACTCTAATTTACTTTTAAATAATACATTTAAAAGTATGAAATGCATTAACGAAACTCGCAGTTATTGAAACAGAGAAAGTTATCAGCAATTATTAATTGATATTCATTATTGCTTAATTTTGATATATATTATGTAATTAATTATATTATGTATAATAATTATTATATATCATATGATTAGTATTATATTGATATTAATTATTAATTGATGTTGGATGTTTCCATTCTATTCCTATATTCTTTATCTGAAATATATTTAAAAAAAGTTCTTTAAAATTATTTTCTTGACGATTTGTTACAGTTAGGCCGCCATCTTTGGTTCCATATCACTTGACAACAAGCGCTGCTCAGAGATGGATTAAGCTAGTTGGAGGCTCCTGGCTGTAAAAGATTTAGGGCCCCATCAAGGGCGGCTCTAGGGCCGGACAATCCGGACCCTTGCCCGGGGCGGCAAATTTTAAGGGCGGCATTTGAATCGAATTTGAAAAATACCTTTTTTTTTTGTTACAAAAAATTTGATACATTTTCTGAAATATTATTGGGTGTGAATTTGGTATAGCATTTAACGTATCTTATTTTTTTATTTGGTACAATGTTTATTTAATGACGGTTTTCTTTTGTGTTTAAACTTGAAGGGTTTGAGGTGGGAGTATATGTTAAAGCATGAAATTTAATATGTGTTTACACATCTTTCACTTGTAAATTTCTTCCCATCCCGGAGTGAGGTCACAAAGGGCATTCCTTTCACCCTTTCGATGTCCGGTGTCAGCTATCCAAAAGAGGACAAGGATAATAAGAGGTTCTGATAGATAGAGAGTTACAGGAGGTGTTTTATTTTATTATTATCACATACGCTTGTGATATCCACCATCACTAGACTATTTTTCGAAAAAATTGGTCTGCTGAAATTGACGGTTCCTTCTCTTACATTTCACTCGTTTGATATAATAACTAGTAATTATGTCCATAATTTCGAATTGTTTTGAATCTTTTAAGATTTAATATATATGTATATATATATATTTATATAGAGAGAGGAAGAGAAAGAGGGGCGGCAAAACTGCTAGAGCCGGCCCCATGGGCTCATGGGGCTGACATTGAATTATGAAAATAAAACGTATAGCTAATAATAAAACTCAATGGCTGAAGAATAACTAACTATATTAAAAAAAATTAAAAACCTTACACAAAGGGCTTACAATTTTGCAATATATTTTTACGTCTTAATTTTTTGTTTCTTTGGCAAATTCATCAATTATTTTTGCCATTCGTACTTTGTTTAAAATATCTTGTTTTATATGTATAATGACCATGTTCAATTTGTCTTCTTACATAAGTTTTGACGCGCTTTAAACTGAAAAAGATCTCTCACCTGATGCATTTGATATCAATATTGTTAAAACTATTTTCAGAAGTATCTCTTCTTTAGGGAAAGTCGAAGCCATTTCTGTTGCAACTCGATAAATTTTTAGTGGGGTTTCGTATCTTTGTTTTCTTTTAAAAATAGTAAAAACTTAATCAATTCATTGTCAAAATTAAAAGGTTCAATATCGTTTTTGTAAATGCCCTTTAGTTTTTATGTAGCTTTCTTCTTAATTTCGGGTAATAATCTATCTCTCGTCAAAAAATAAAGTGTTATATAACAGTTTCATCTAGCTCAACTCTTCGGGATAGTTCTTCGCTTGTCTTATCGCATATTACATACAATGAATTCATGATGAAATTTTCCCTTCATTCAAAAATTCACGACTTCTTTATTTTCACCGAAATTATTTTTTCTTTTTTGCTGCCTGTGAGCTTGCCCAGCTTCCTCTTCAAACAAGAACCCTGATAAATCAGTTGCTTCTTGTTCCACTTTTGCAAATTCATTTCTGAAATTTTGGGTATAACTTTCCAGAGATTTTTGTAGACTATATCATTTTTAATAATTCACATTCAACTAGTTGCAATGATTTTGTAGTAGCACTTATTCTTTGGAGTATGGCATTCCAAATCACGGTCATAAGGGAAGTTTCATTCTTGTACATCTGTTTCAAAAGGGCAGTTTTTCCTCCAGGGTGTGACGGGCTCACGCGTCTTTTCTTTAACATAACCACTGGGTTCTTTGATAGCCAAGATTAATGGCAACTCTTTTCCAACCAAAAGCCAAATGCGAACAAGAAATGCAAATAAGATAGCTTTTAAAAGAACAGAAGTTTCAGTAAGCAGAACGGCAATTTGGGGAGTGTTATGTTGGGGAGAGATACAAGCGTGAATTGACAGCATATCTTAAAGTTACCTGGAAACCCAGCCATTACTACAAGGTGCATACCATTGCACGCGCGGCCAGACGTTTCCATATAGAGATCGAACCTTAGTTTGGATTAAGGTAGGACTGATTATTTGATATTAGGACTTGTACCCCCCCCCCTTTGATGACCATATCTTCGACTGTCAGCGTGAGCTAGAGGTGTGGGATACTCAAAATAAACAGACATTTTAAATTCTTAATATGACTTTATTAAAAATATAACTTAAACGTCTAACAATTTAGATAAATTTATATAAATGAGAATCTAGAATGAGCGAACACTCAGAAATAGTTAAACCGAATCGCGTAACTTAGACCACTTTATATAAATAATTATATTATCCGCCTAATCTCACTTCTGATTACAAGTCCTAATATCAAATAATCAGTCCTACCTTAATCTAAACTAAGATTCAATCACTGTATGCAAACGTCTGGGCGCGAGTGCAATGGTATGCACCTTGCAGCAATGGCTGGGTTTCCCGGTAACTTTACGATAGGCTGTCGATTCACGCTCGTATCTCTTCCAAACATAACTTTCCCTAAATTGCCATTCTGCTTACTGAAACTTCTGTTCTTTTAAAAGCTATCTTATTTGCATCTATACTTTCATTTCACTTCTTGGATTTGGGTTGGAAAAGATTTGCCATTAATCTTGGCCGACAAAGAACCCAGAGGTTATGTTAAAGAAAAGACGCGTGAGGCCGTCACAACCCCTCCAAGAAGCAAAACGTGATTTATTCGGGGGTCTTAATGGCCCTTAAGAAATTACGTGCCTAAATTTTTATTTCTTAATCTCCTCACTTTCCAAGTTTTATTTAAATTTTAACCTTGAATCCTCATTTTAACTATTAACTTTCAATATTCAACTTAAACTTTAATTTTCATTATTCATCTTAAATTTAATTTTTAATATTCCTCCTTAATTTGAACTCTTGACAGCCACAATAAATTTTACTCAATTAATTAGACCAACATCAACAGTTATGCATTTTAATCATGGTAGATTCTCACTTTCACAACAAATATGGGTATGCCCTTAACCCTCTAAGCGGTCTGCACGTAAAATCCTACCATTCTAGAGATGCTTTTTTTGCCTTCAAGTAAGATTCTCAAAAGCGGTTGAGCCGTATTTTTAAAAATACGGCTCAACTGCTTTTGAGAATCTTATTTAAAAGCAAAAAATACGTGCGGTGCATTTTTGAAGCATCTCTAGAATGGCAGGATTTTACGTGATGACCGTTCGGAGGGTTAACTAACTTAAATCTCCTTAATGTTACTTAAACTACTATAACAATCTTCTTTATCTTCTATTGGTTTTCCATTCATTACAAAAAAAAAGAACTTTGAGATTTGGTTTTCAAATTGGAATTCAGGGTCTATCACCCTGAAATAAAAACTCTTTAAATTACTTGGCAAAATCTATATTCACATAATACCAGTATATTTCACAATTTTTATACATTATATATCACTTTTAAATTACAACAAATTTTTATATATATATATCTCATCTGGTTCTCTCAAAAAACTTCCCATCAATCGCGCAGCGCCGTTAATGTTATTGTTAGAATCCTATCTACGCCGCGTTTCCTTGAACCAGATGTACATTAATATGAAACAATATATACATATATGCACTATAGAATTACAAATATTTTTTTCAATAAATCATTAAAACAAATAACCAAAGGAATTGTCGCATCTCAGCGAAGTCATACATCGAAGTAAACAAATGCATAATTACAATTGTTTTCTACGTCAATTGAGAAAAAATTTTACAAGTCAAAAGTTGAAAAAAAAATATACTCATTGTAGTGTCAACTTTTGCTTGGATTATAATTTTTAAATACCGCCCCCGAGACTTCCTTCTTTGCAATAATTCTTCCGACCACTTGTTGGAAAGAATATAAAATGAAGCAATACAACCTGATTTTTATGGCTTGTATGTTAGAACTAAAAAAGGAGGATTTTCTTTCCACGATATTACAAGAAGACTTGGCAGGATTTTTTGCTGCAGTGGTCCCGGGAAGGGTCTACCTCAAGAAAACTGTGATGTGCAACTACTCATGGGTCACACTGACAGAGAAGACCGTCGTATTGACCATATGGCTGGGGAATATCATAATTTCATCATGCAGCAGAAATTACATTTTTATCGGTATCAGAGTGACGCAGCGAACTGCAACAAATAAATCGTTTGAGAAATAACTCCCAGCCAGATGCCCTGTAGCATTCATAGCATTAGCTCCAAATCACTGACATCTGGGACTTCAGTGATGCCACGCTAGAGATCATTGGAGAGCGGCGTGGAATTGTGTTGTGTTCTCCTATCATAGTTGCTTCTGTCTTGGTGCCAGTGATACAGTGGCGGAACGGAGAATATTAGGGGTCCCCTGAAAAATCAGATTTTGGATCCCAAGCCGCACTTGGAGTCAGTCAAGCTATGTGCTCCATAGAATTCTACCCCCTCCCGCGATGCGGGGGTTTATGTTCGCCACTGCAGTGATGGCTGTATATTGATTAGAAAAGGTCCAGGTCAGCGCCTGCAAACAATCTTCCTATGGCATAAATACACTGGACCTGCACTCAGCAACAGTCTGGCGATTCAAACTGATGCACTGCCATTTATAAACATCATTCAAGGGGTGTTTTCCAATTGCATAACATGCTCCCTTATACCCTGTTATAACCCAACTTGTTCTATAAGGTGTCAACGTTAACCTCCTAGATCACCAGGTCTTCCTGCAATCGAGCACGAATGGTACATCATTAGCTGGCAATGACAGCTTCAACCACAACCAGAATTAAACCACCCCACACGCTCCCCTCAGGGGGCTCACCTTCTTTAGGTGGGTACGGGTGTCACAATCCCGAGGTACCCTAGTGATCTTTTCCTTTTCCCAAGGGGTTTACTATCTTTGGTAAACACGGGTGTCACAAACCCGGGGTACCCCAGTGATCCTTCTCTATTTTCGACCCTCCATCTTGTCATCCAATTTCTTTTTTCCCGTCCAGAACACAGACCTATGAATGTTTGGCGCAGTATAGCCAAAACTGGCTCTTGCGTCATAAAAACACCAAACTCAACTCAACTCCACCCCACACGCATCTGGTACTTGTGTGATACATTGTATGCACGTTTGCATGCTTGCATTTAAAATTCTAACAGTTACACCGGTTTTTAAAGTACCATATTTTCACATTTGAAATAGCTTTTCTCGCGCTTGCACTAATTAACACCTAAGATCTTGGCACTTCAATTAAATATGTTACCTATACAAATGTATTGCCGAAGTTTCATTAGTCGACAGTAATTTTTCTTGGAGTTGGGATGTTTTTTCCATCTGTGTGTAAAATGTATCCGAGGCAGTACCGGTTTATCTATTGGGCACTCACGGGTAAGGGCTCGGGTAAGCTGAACTTAACCAGACGTTCCGGTTATAAATTTCGATCCGCTAGTGCCGGGGGAGGGGGCGTAGATCTGTGCCCAGGACACGAAATGAGCTTAAATCTGCATTGACCCGAGAGTAAATAAGCACGACTGTGAAATAAAAACGAACTTGTTTGACTTGAATAGTATTCGTTTGTTCAAAATAAAATTTGTGCAAAAAATAAAACAAAAAAATGCATACGAAAATTTTATAAATTGCAACAATACAGATGTACGAAAGAAAGATGGCTAGTGCTACTGCACGACTCAAATCCAGGGAAATAATTGAGGTTGCAATATCGATTCAAGATCTTTTCGTTGTACGTTGAATTTATAACTGGAATCCATCAGGCTTGGGGCCCCTGGCGGCCGCCAGGTCCACCACCCTCTTAATCCACCTCTGGCACTGCTTGACGTGAAGCACTCCGATATCAAATTAGTTTTAAATTAATAATATTATATCTTTCCCCTTTTTCGATTCCTCTCTACTATTAGTTCACACTCTTCCTATATATATATATATATATATATATATATATATATATATATATATATCTTGTACAAATTTTTTCAATCGTTAATAAAATACTTTCTACAAGTTTTACTACTACAAGTTCAAATACATTTTTCAAAACGTATAGTGGATGATACTTGATACTAATACAGTTTTTTTTTTCAAATATTAAATCATTAATTAAATTAAAAAATAAATAGTAACAAAAACAATAGTCCAGCAGCATATATAGAAAAGAAAATCATTCGTTGTATCCCTGTTGCGCAATGAATAGCGTGTTGGACTTCTACTCCAAAGGTCGTGGGTTCGAATCCCATCTGGAATGGCCTAATTTCTAAGAATGTGATTTCTTTTTTCCTGTACTATTTTATTATTAGAGTAATTAAATTTAATTTATGAATGAATAATAACACAAACAAGTATATTATAAAGAAAATTAGGAATGAATAGGAAGTATTTTATTAACGATTGAAAATTTGAGCTAAATATATATTTGGATTGACATGGGATTAGTGGGAGTTATGAGCAAAATATAGGAGTGGCGATTGTTGTAGGAAATATGAAAAATTGTTCAGAAATTGTGAATACCATTATTTAATTTGAAGTATTGATAGGATGCTCTTGGGTGAGTTTTTGATGATTTACGCTATTCATTTGTGAATATACTGGGTTAAGTTCGAGGCTGCACTTGGATATTTTTCAAATTTTTATCTTATAAATTTTTAATTTGGTTTGAAAACGTTGGAATTTTATTTTTATATTCGCCATTGATATTTTGAAATGGGATTTAGCATTATAGATTCACATAAGATTCACATAATTTAAATTTTTTAATTAATTCTGAAATTGTGTGTGATTGATCTAAACATATATTTATATATATATATATATATATATATATATATATATATATATATATATATATATCTTGTTCAAATTAAACCCTATTATAATTTTAATTTCTCATGTATCCTTTAATGTCTGGTTATCTTAAAATCTCAATTTTTTTCGGTTTTACTTGATGAATGTTCATCTCTCATTAATAGAAAATTTAGACTATTTACGAGGGTGGTCTGAAAAGTTTCCAATCTAACAAAGATTCAAGAAACTTTTTCAGAATTTTTTCTTATATTTTTCAACATAGTCTCCTTGTAACTCTTCACACTTCTCCCAGCGATGCTCCCATCTCAGTAACCCGTCCAAATAGTACTCGGCGTTTTTCTCTGCAAAATAATTGTTCACGAAGGTGACTGCCTCTTCATTTTAAAAAAAAAATCTCTGTCCTCCGAGCGTAATTTTTAAATGAGGGAACAAAAAGAAGTTACTTGAGTCTAGATCTGGCGAGTACGACGAATGGTCAAGCAGTTCAAATCGTAATTCGTGGATTTTCGCCATGACAACCGCTGAGATGTGAGACGGTGTGTTGTCTTCGTGAAACAGGATTTTCTTTTTCTGCAAATGTAGCCGTTTTTCTGCAAGTTCTGCCTTCAGCTTGTCATGCATAGTATGATATCAGCATGATGCGTAGTATGCTCCTGTAAGGGTTTTTTTTTTTTGAAGATAATCTATTAAAATAACTCCATGACTATCCCAAAAAACAGTCGCCATCACTTTTCCAGCCGAAAAAACAGATTTTGCATTTTTTTTTAGCTGGTTCCCGGCACATTGGCAGAGGATTTGACTGCGTATGTAAATCAGTTCCTCTATCAAACCTCCTTGGCTCTTGTTTTGCATATAGTGGCTCTCCAAGAGTATTTACTGTTTCATTAAAATCTGCTGGTGCAAAATATGTTATAAATGTTGCAGTTCACTGTTTGGACTGTATTTTTGTTTCAGGCGTGTGACGGCTCACGCGTCCTTTCTCTAATATAACCTCTGAGTTCTTTGACGGCCAAGATTAATAGCAAATCTTTTCCAACCCAAATCCAAGAAGTGAAACGAGAGTATAGATGCAAATAAAATAGCCTTTAAAAGGACAGAAGTTTTAGTAAGCGGAATGGCAATTTAGAGAAAGTTCAGTTTGGAAAAGGTAGAAGTGTAATTTGACGGCCTACCCAAGAATCACGGAAATCTAGCCATTACTACAAGGTGCATACTATTGCACTCGAGTCCATCAGCATATCTGAAGGTGTTTGAACCGTTGCGGAAAATTCAAGGTAGGAAGATTATTTTCCGAATTTGTAATATTATTAGGATTGAGAGTAGGCGGATGATATAATTATTTTAGATAAGTGATCCAATTGTGCGATCTGTGTTAACTACGGCTACGTGTTTTGGTTTATTCTCACTTAATATAAGTTTGTTCAATATATAAGTAATTTAAGTTAAATTCTTAATAAAGCCAAATTAAGAATTCTAAAATGTCTCCATTTCGAGAATCCCACACCTCTAACTTACGCTGACCCACAAAGATATGGTCGACAAAGATCGGCCATATCACAGGCGTATAACGGTATATCCAAGTTTCATCTACAGTAATTAATCGGCGCCAAAACTCGGATTTATTGCGCCTAAACTGCGCCAATAGAGCGTTTAAAATGTTCATTCGAACACATTTTTGGTCTAACGTGAGCAAACGTGGCACCAAAAGCGCGGACAGTTTTCTCATGCCTAAATGTTGATTTATTATGTGACAAACATGTTCTTTTGACATGTTCATAACCTCTGCTATCTCTCACTTAAATTCGGCGGTCGTCTAGAACCATTTGGTAAACTTTGGCTATGTTTCCGTCGCTAGTTGTAGTATTTGGACGTCCCGAACGTTCGACGTATCCCAAGATCTTACGGCCACGTTTAAATTCAGCTGCCCAAATTTTCGCAGTGGTAAATTATGGTTCAGAGTCCCCATACACAGAATCCAACTCATCTTTGATTTGTGTCGTCGTATTGCCTTACAAAAACAAATATTTAATGCCAACTCGATACTCATTTTGTCTATTTTCACAAAAACCCTCACATCAACTCACTCAAACGACTGTTACATAACAACTGCACGTCTAAAAAGGCTGAAACTTTGGTGAGTAACTGTCAACAGATGAACAACGAAATTCACTAGCTTTTATTGACAAATGCTGCTATCTTCACGTTGATGTCGGAAACTTTTCAGACCACCTTCGTATGTACTAGCTGCATGGCCCGGGGTTGCACGGGTTTTCTCTACTTTTATAAATTTTCCTTTTCCTTCACAAAATCAGCACTTCTAATACTTGGTAACGGTAACGGTTATACATTTACGTGGAACCTTAGAGAAAGCTCTATTATCCACTCATCATAATAAATTGAACAGAGAAGAATTTTTTGAAGTTACATATAAAAATAGAAAGCAGTCCACATTAAATGCAGCGCAACAGCGCTGGTAGAGGGGTGGGTGGGAAACCACTCTCCCAGTTGATTTAGTTTCTGTTTCGCTTTCATAGGAAAACGAAGAGAAAATGACGTCACATCTCCATGGCAGCAAAGCCCGTCTTTCAACCGTCTGCCGCATCTCGACGGACCGAGGAGAAAGGGGATATATTTCTTTAATAAAGGATTAAGAGAATAATATTTTTAAGTCGGTTACACGATAACTCTAAGATAACTGCGTGCGGTTATTGAAAGGAAGTTTTAAATAACCACTTGGAAGAAAGTAAGAAAAGGTAGAGGAGTTTGAAATAAGATCATGAGGGGTGCGACATAACCATCGTTCGATAGCCATGTCGTGGGGTTTCCGCATAAGTTAGAGGTGTGGGATTCTCTCGGAATGATGAGACATTCTATAATTCTTAATATGACTTTTATTAAGAATTTAACTTAAATTACTTAGATATCGAACAAACTTATATTAAGTGAGAATAAACCACTACACGTAGTCTTAACTAACTCGGATCACGCAATTAGATCACTTATCAATATAAATATATTATATCTGTGCCTAATCACAATCTCAATAATATACTAGCGTTCAGAATATAATTTTCCTACCTTGGTGGAATACTCAACGGTTCAATTACTTTCAGGTAGACTGATGGGCTCGTGTGCAATAGTATGCACCTTGTAGTTATGGCTGGATATCCGTGATGCTTAGGTAGGCCGTCAAAATACACTTCTACCTTTTCCGAACTAGCTTCCTCTAAATTGCCATTTTTTCTCACTAAACTTTCTATCCTTTTAAAGGTTATCTTATTTGCATCTATGCTTCGTTTCACTTCTTGGATTTGGGTTGGAAAAGTTTTGCCATTAATCGTGGCCGTCAAAGAACATAGAGGTTATATTAGAGGAAGAACGCGAGAGATGTCACAAGATTTTAAGTCTGGAACCTTTGAATTTGTAAGGGATGTATGTCTCCCTCATATAAAACACTCCACGGCATACTGAGGGTAAATATTTGGCTGCCATTGCTTGAAAATTGTGAAAGAAATTGCTCCAATTTTTTACAAAACAAGCTGTTTCATTGCTGATACCCCGTATTTAAGATAGTGAATAGTTTCCCACAGTCTTCTTTCAATACTATGAGGAAAGGAGAACTTGGAAAGTGATACTTCGAAAATCACTCATGGTATGATCGTTTTTCTTAATTAAATATAAAGCTGACAATTCCTCATATGTTCATCCATCATAGTTTTTACGAAGTCATTCCAAATATAGTTAGTACTGAGGATATCTCGCTCGTAAAGAGCAACGTTCGATTCAACTGGCTTCTTAAGGAATCTTGAATATGTTGATTTGCTGCAAACCTTAATGCTTCTGCTAATCAAGAGAAATTTGGATATGTTCAATACTTCACGGTGTTGTTCTAGGGATGTGCTGTCTCTCTGGCATGAAAGGAATCGTGCCAAAAGTAACGATATGGGCTTGCGAATTGTATTTCGAAATCATTGTTTTGATATTCTAAAATAAGCCGAAAATTTTTGTCCTTGTACGCTTTTTACTTGAAATAACTGTGAATCTTTTGTGTTTTACAAGGATATGAATCGAAGATAGTCCTGATTTTATTTTTATGGAGGACAACATTCATACCTATAAGGATAATCTATCGAATAAATTTCTGGAAAGAAGGGAGGTGTTACTCATTAGATAGATTAGACGCAGAGATCTCTATATCATTACACAATAAAGCTGCATTCACACCAAGGTTGTCAGCGTCGAGCGTTGAGTGTCTAGCCAATCAGAGACTTCAACTCGGGCGAGATAAGGTCTCTGATTGGCTAGACACTCAACGCTTTACGCTGACAGCTTTGGTGTGAATTCAGCTTAAAGCATAGTTGAGATGCTGTTAAGGCTCATTCACACCAAGGCGTACAAACGTCGAGTGTTAAGCGTCTAGCCAATCAGAGACTTCTTCTCGGGCGAGAGGAAGACTCTGGTTGGCTAGACGCTAAAAACTCGACGTTTGTACGTCTTGGTGTGAATGCGGCTTTAGGTGGACGAGTGCAATTTGCCTTCCCTCCTCCTGAATCATCAAAGGATTCAAAATAACATTCTTGGGGAAGGGGAATCAATTGCCACATGATCTCAAAACTGTCTCATTTCCACCATGAATTCCACTGTAAAGGCTGCAAATAATAAGCAAAGATCATACTATCTTTTACCTTATTCATATTATTTCAAGTATCCTCTTTAAGAATTTCTGGCTTTGATGAGCAGTGTTCATGATTATGCATATTTACCAAAACTACTATATGAATTTTTTTTATTTTATTAAACTTTGAATATACCTCATTTCATTAAAATCTATGTAGTTTTTCTGAAGATAGTAAATCGAATGTAAAAATTTTCATAATTTTGAATTGTAAAGCACAGTTGAAATCTTTGGGAGATTAATTACATACACTTGTGTCATGTGACTTATTTCATTTTTCGTACCTTCATTTTTCACTGTTTCTATCATAATATTTGTCAGCTATTTTAACTGTTTCTTTCACTACATTTCCTAACCTTGGAGTTTTGTTTTGATTTACATATCATCGAGAGCTGAGTTTAAACCTCAGTACAGATAATTTTCTGCCGGTTGACTGAGGTATCAGGAAAATCTTTAGAAATTTTGCCGGTAACTAGTGCTTATTGTTTCCGCTTTTTTACTGTAGTGTATGGTTCCTAATTAAGGCGTTACATTTGAATGGAAATAACTCTTTTAAGTTAAATAGTGTAAAAAATTTTCTCATATAATTAAAGGATTATAATTATTATTTCAAAAATTAGTCCAGTATCATTTGTTTTTGCTCCTGTATGCTAATAATTTATAATTTTCGATTACTATTGTTTAAATGTTTGTGTTTTTATTTTCAGTATTCTTCCTTTGAAAAATATAAGAATGTCTGCTAACGAAGAAAAGTAAGTTTGTCAAGCTTCATTATTTGTAATATACATGCATTAAAACGGAAACGGGATTCTCTGAAATTATTTTGTATAAGTAACTGAACACACTATTTAGAGCATGAAATTTATAATAAGTCCCCCCCCCCCATGGAATAGCATTTCTTAAGAAATTCTGGTCATGTTTTAGGAAATGTATTTTTAGTAATTTTTTGTCCAAGAGAAAATATGCATTATATTCTTAAATTAAATAAATTATCACATCTTGCTATGCATAAAATAACAGTATTTAATATTATTTTGCTATTTCAAAGCTTAATTATAAATTGCTTAGAAAAATCTACCTAAATTTAAACTTTATTTGGTTTTCATTTTGGTTCAGTTCCATAATAGATCTGAAAGTTGTCAGTATGAAGGGAATTCATTTAGAAAGTGTAATTTATAATTTACTTTATTTCTAACATTTGTCCTCAAAGTCTTTTGGTGAAAGGTGTGTGTTTATTGTTTTTCAAATTTTAGCAGTTAAATTTATTTAATGGAAGAATTGATTTTTTTTCATACTTTGATATGCCGTGATGATTTTTTGCTCTGTATTAATGAAAAATTAAAGCTAAGGCTTGATAAAATAGGTTTAAATTAACTCATTAAATAATTACTACACATCAGTTCAAAGCTGCTTATTTCTTGGATTAATTTAAAATTAAAGTTTTGGACTAATACCTGTTATTTGTAGGGAAATCTGTTAGTTAAAAGCAATATTCAGAATACTTAATATAATATTCATTGAACAAATATGTACAGATCAGTACAAAAGTACTGCTTGGTACATCTACTAAATGAAGTCTTGGTACATCTAGAAATGTAAATGTTTAGAAATTAAATATGCACAGTAACACAATCCACTTGACCAAAACATCTGCACATGCACCCCAGCACCTAAGGTCACGTAAACCGAGATAATCACAATTAGGCCTTGGCCTGCGGGGGCTGCTGCGCCACTGAGTTAACACGCCATGTTAATGTGTATAAAAGTTGTTCTTTATATTAAGGTGTCTATAATGTGTATAAATGTTCAGCCTTCATGTATTTAATAAATCTTTTAAAATAACGTCTTATGCACTTTTATATTCATTTATATAATAATTATTTGTTATAGAATAACTAGAGTATTTCTTGTGTATTGTTTTTCAATGTTTATTTCCCAATTGGCTTATTCGTGCCTTTTTAAGAGAATGAATTTTTGAATTCTGTATCTATCACATGTTTTAAAGAGATTTTTATTTATATTTGAAATACAGAATTAACTGCTCAGCTGTATGGATTTTTTAAAATATCTATAGAAATATAAAGTTACCATATTAATATTACATTTTCATACATAAAGAAAAAAATATTATTTTTCAATTTGTTGTAAATCTTGATTAATGTTTCGATTAACTTTGAAACTTAAATTTATATATTTGAATAAGTATTTTTATAGCATCAACTAATGTAAAGCATTTAATTTAACATTCATTTCAAAATTCAAATTTTAAAACTGAATGCAATTTTTAACAAATATTTCATTGGTATTTATATGTATAGTTTGAAAAATCTAAAAATTTTAAAGATATGCATTTTAATTTTTAGAAGTTCAATATGAATAAGACAATTTGTAGAATTTCATAGAGTAGTTTTAAGTGTAATATATTTATTTTTAGATTTTGTAGGAAGGGAGGGGAAAGGGGGGGGGGGGGGGGACAAGTTGTAAAAATAGAAAGAAAAAAAAATTATCTCAAAAGCACATACAGATTATATTTATTGGGGAGGGAGTAGGTTACAGATTTAAGTGCCAAAGTGTAATCTTAATGCTAAAAATTAAAAATATCTTTGTGTACAAGCAGTGAACCTCCAGCCTTGTGTATACAACTGCAAAGAGGCAACTTTCTAAAACATAGAATTTTTTAAAAAAGATTGAATGTGAAACAAATTTTTACTTTTTTAACACACATTATAAAATACTTTAACAGCATTATATTAAGATTGAAAGAGTTTTTTTTACTACCTGAACTTTTATTACTCCTGTTTAATAACCCATTGTACAGAGGGGCTGATGCATGTTAAATATGTGGAGGCTCAAACATCCTCCCGTTGGTGTGGTGTGGAAGTTAAAAGTGAAGGTGCCAGCTTGGATGCAGTCCTTGTCACTTGACCATGGTTCAAAATTACAAAATCCATCTCCAAAAGCCCTCAAGTCACTGAATAATGTGACGTGAATATTCAATCATTAGTTCAATCCTGTTTATTAACTACTAACTGTAAATTTTGGATCTGTTTCTAAAGAAAGCCATTACAAGGAATAAATACATTGTAATTATTTTTGTAGCTTTCTCAAATTTTATGAGAATTTTATTACTCCTCCCTCTTTCATTGCTAATTTGTGCATCCCAACTTTTAACTCTTATGATTCAAAATAAAGCTGATTGTATATAATTTTTAAATTGTATTAAACTCTTGGTAATGTCCATGTTTTATCTTTGTGCATTTGTTATTTATTCTGTTTTTTAATACCTACTTAAATTTTCTTTTTCATCAGTGACCTCTTTGATTTCTCTTAACTTGTCAACTATCAGATATAGCTGAGGAATTATGATATGAAACTCACTAATACTTTTAATAGCATTTTAAATTTTTCCAATTTAACAAAACTAATATGAATCACTAAGTTTTATTTTAATTTCATATGTATGTGCATATGCATGGCTGTTATATAGAAGTAAGCAGTGATAAATTTTTGATGTTTAAATTCTAAATTTTGTTTTGAAGTATTTCTCGTTGGAATTAAAATCTATTTGAATTCTTTTTTGAGATAATTATCTTAAATAGACTCAAAAGTGCTAAAATCCTTTGAAAGAATTTTTTTACGTCCTCTGATTTAAATCTTATGAATCAACATGCATAGAAATTAAAATACTTAAAAACAATTGGTTATAATAACCCTATATTCAGAGTAATAATTATCATGTTGGATAATGTTTTTAAACTGTCATTATAATATGATGATATGATTTTGGCAGTTGTTTTTAGATTCCTGAAAGCACTGTTAAATTTTTTGAAAATGTACTGCCAATGTCTATTCTAAGCATTAATAGACCTGAGAAGTTTTTAATGAGTATGTTATATTAAAATGTTTTTTCTAATTACGTTAAAAAAAATTCATAGTTGCATATTGTGAAAAGTGTTGGCCTTGTGTGCCTTGTAAGTTTGCAGGTTCGACCCTGGCCCAAGTCGGTGAATTTTCATGATGCAGAAAATTGATATTGTCCATGTCGTATGATTATGTGGCATATTAAAGATCCCCAAAGTGCCTGTGGCTTGGGTGCTCTTGGCAAAATTGTATTCGTGGAACCGTTTTGCATCGTCTTAGCTCAATTGCCTCTCTCTCTGGGTAGGAAATTGGGTATCAAAATTACATTGTGGCAATGGGTTTTCCACCTACATGGTGCTGCATGAAAAGTGAATCTAGTTTCTAGGAATGTACAGGTCTGCAATGGAAAATTCCAATCCGCTGCCCAATTGAAAAAAAAATTATGAAAAATATATTGCAACAAATTGCCTTCTAATTGTAAACATCTATGTAGGTATTCTGAATTTGATGAAAAATCAATTTATGTAGATAAGCAAAGCATCAAAATGTGATTCTAAAATTCTTGGTAATTTGAAAAACTAGCTTTGCTTTTTTTAGTACTCAGACTAACGTTACATTAACTAAATATCCAAATTTCAATTGGAGTAAAAATGTACGGTCACAAATTTGGAGATTTAAAATCCTCAAAAATTAAAAATTTTGCCTTTTGTCGTCCGCCCGCCCCCCGAGTTTTCTTAACTAAAATTTATGAAACTGTTCAAATTTAATTGCATTTTATTTTCATTGTAATTTTCTTGCTTAGCCTTCTAATTTTCTGTTTTGGGATTCTTTAGGGTGAGAAATATATAATAACCTTAATAATACTTTCAAATTTGAAAGTGGTATTAAAACTTACATTCTTTAAATTTAAACAAGTTCAAGTGAAAATATCTGTTGTGAAAGTATTGTATGATTGATTCATCTCCAAAAAAGTAGGAAAGTGAATAAAATAAAATTCATCTTTTAAGAATGAAAAAAAAGGATCTAAATGAGTGTATCATGATGCAAGTGCGTATGAAGGTCATTTATGTGTGAATATGCATTAAACTGTTCAATTATCGGACATTGAGGATGAGAAGTATATTCAAGGTCCCTCGTCTTAATGTTATTAGTTTCCAATAGAATTTCAGAATTTTTTTAAATGGATTAATAGATTTATTATTATTAATTATTTTTTTTAACTTAATTTAAAGAACGTATTATTCTGCTCTTTAAAATATCTCTTGTGTGTATTAATTTAACAATTTTATGGTTAAAAAAATTATGAAGAGAGTTTAAAAAGATAAAAATATAAAACTTTTAAGAATATTTTTATTTCATGTTTATTTTGTAATATTTTGCATTTTAATTTGAATTACCATAGATCTGAAATATATTATCTATGAGAGAAATATATGCAGTCTATTTACTAAGAATCTTTAATTACATTCATATAATTTTTATTTAGGTAAATCAAATTTGAGTGGGCAGATAAGTTTGGTTTACTTTAGGTTATATTATTTATAGCAACCATTTTTTTTTCCTTTTTTTTTCTCGTCAACACATGCATCTTTTTAAGCAATGTGATGTAAATCACTAAAATTTAAAGTAAAGACGTTTTCATTCGATGACATTTTTCTAAGTGGGTGTTAAATATAAATAAATGCTGAGCTTTTTTAAAAAAAAAAGTATACTGTGTTGCAAATATCGAAATTTGACATTAAATTATTTTTTGTTCTTGTTTTAAAGAGATTTAAGCTGTATCATTTCCTACAATCGAGGTATCCATTCCTATTCCCCAGACGTATCATCCAGAATCTCTTCTCTGACGCCCATGCCGCTGGTTATTTTTCAATTGTTAACCCTTCGCTATCTAACAATAAAACGGTGTTCCATATTTTCTCGATAGTTGTCAAGAGAAAACTCTTGACTCCCAGCGTCGTAGGTTGTCGAAAATGCACAAAAACTGGTTTCACTTTTAATTTAAACGCCTTCAATTGGGGTCACCTAGTGAAGTGAAATATATTTCTCAATATGCTAAGCAAGGCGACCGGTACTTGCGTTATACACACGACTGCCGAAAGTTCAAGTAATCAGTAAAGACTTTTTTTTTGCGCAACTGTCTCTCGTTTGAGTTTGTCAGAACAGCAGAAGTCGATTTTTCGCCCCAATATACTGCTCAGTTCTTGTATGTTTGTTGTGTCTAGAAAAGTATTGATTTTTCAGGATGGGTAATGCTTGTCAACGAACAAGAAAATGGCAACCGGAACCCGTGTGAGTTTTCATGCCGTTCTTTACTTTTTCGAAAATTAGTTTTGACTTTTTTTAAAATTAAAAATAACGAAATATGTAAAAATCGTACAAGATTTAAGATTTTAACTACCTTAAAAGTGAATATCAACTGAGTAGTTTATAAGTATTCTTGTGTTCATAATGTATAAGATAAATTAAAGAATCTGGCATTTATTTGCTATTACAAACATGTACATGTAATACTTATAATTGTTTTTATAAGACTCGCGCGGGAGAGAGAGAGATTTTTAAAATTTTTCTGCTTCTTATTCTTCATACAATGTAATATTTAGGTGTATCATTTTTTGATTGTTTTTTTCTTTTATTTCTGTTTTATCATTTAACATTGATCGATTTATTTACTTTTTAAAAATATTGTCTCCTATATTAAACGAAACTTCGAATCTGGCAATTATAGACATAAAGAATTGTGGAAATCTCCTTGTAGCTTTATCTTTCTCGCCTAACGAAAAATTATTCGTATAATTGATTTTCTTATTAAAAATGTATTGAAAGCTTGATGTGATGTAAACGATGTTTCTTCAAAAAGATCACATTCGTAATTTTTTAAATTGAATTCATACTTTAATTTGTGTAATTTTCTGATTGAATAAATAGTTTTAAATATTAAGTGTGTATTAAATTTGTTTTTAATTTACACTTTTGTAAATTAATTTTACAATGAAAGTTGTGCGACACTTATTTTTATAAATTTTATCATTTCATGTTTGCGAATCGTATCTTTGTCTTGTTCTTCACAATCCACTTATCAAATATTAATTTAACAATTTTTAAAAACCTCGTTTGCTTGCAAAATTAGCTTTCTTAATTTTTTTGACAAATTATGAATACTACTAGAACTATATTTAAATCTTCTATGGTGTAAATTTATGCATTAAATAATCTGTAAAACGAAGAAAATTATTTTTACAAAAAAAAAATCAATATTTAACAAAACATTATTGTAACGACTTTAAATAAAGCTGAGTTCCTAAGGTATTCCAACTTTCTCTTAAATTTTTGTTTTTTAACTGAAAATATTTAAACTACTTTTTCTGAAATATTTTCTTTTACAATCGGTAAAGCAATATTTATTGCATTTTAATGACTTTTCATTTTTTTCTTAAATATTTTGTAAGAGATCTCACTTTTTTCAACGAATTTCTGCTAACTGAGCGATATATTCAGATGCTAACTTCAGTCGCGTTATTTATACTTGGAAATTAATTTTTGTGAGAAAGCAACAAGAAATCTCTACTTCGATGCAAAAATGGTGGCTGCGGTAGTCTAGTTATTATGGTCTCCAACTCGTAGCCGGAGGAGCCAACTCGAGTCCTGGCCACTAAAAACTTGTTGTGTAGAAGTGGCCAACATAAGTTAAATCTGTTGAAGCTCAAAGTCCCCCCCCCCCGGGGGGGGGGGGGGGAAGTTTGGAGAGGGAAATGCCAGCTCTGGTGTCGTCCTCGTCATTTGACCCTAGTTCAAAATTACGAGGTCCGTCGCCAATAGTCCTCGTTAGCTTTATAGATAAGACGTTAATATATACTTACTAGGCAAAATATAGAGTAAAAAATTACTTAGAAAGCCAAATTTTTTAATTTGTTTTGCTTCTTTCTCCCAAAGAAGTTAGTCCTTTTTAATCTTTCCCTATTTTCTTCAGTGCTGCAATGACTGAAGAAACACATCTTAGTCTCTAATAGTGTATTGATATTTCGCGGGTAACTCTATGATCTTCCTTTTTAAGGGGGAAAATATTTTTATAACTCTCTGCAGAGTTTTATAAATTAAATAATTTTACTTTTTAAAAATGAAATATTCTAGGTCATCACTAAATAATTTAAACCAATTATATATATCCGCAAAAAAAAAAGTATTGAAATATTGAATCAATTTTAAAAAAACTGTTAGCTGACTAGCAGAACTAATTTTTTCCGAAACCTCAAAATTCTCATCTCCGATCGAAGAGTTTTTGATAAACCTCAAAACTCTTCAATTTAAAATTAGAGAGAGCTAATATCCTTTCATAAAATTCAAAATTACCTTTTATATATTTATGCAAGTCTTAATTTTAAAAATTTTACTATCCCTAGATTTATTTTTTTTAAACTAAAATTTAGAAACAATGAATTCAACTAATAACTCATCTACGTTATTTCGTCTTACAAACCCTTACCATTTACTTTCCTGAACATTATCGTGACAATTTTTTTTTTTAATCATCTCTTTATATTTTGAAGTATCACGTGTCTATCATGCTACGCTATACGTACCTGACCTTGAAATTCATGTTTTGTCTAATATGTTATTTTCCTTTCTTTTGTTAGCATTTTGTCTAAATCCTGTCTAGCAGGTGTATTAGTTTAATGATTTTTCTCTTGCCGATAAAGTTATAACGATGGCTTTCTCAGGTCATTTGTTACATTGTTTGTTTCGTAATAGTCTGTAAAATTTTCTAATTTCTACTAACCGCTGTTATTTATTAAAAGTAGATATTTTTCTCTTGGACACTTGCGTTACTTTGTTAGATAGTTGAGGGTAGGGAAGGTAAAAATAGTGAATTAAAATGTGACTAGACGACCGTAAATAGCTCTCTTCTAAAAGCTAGGAAGTATTATTTCAAGACCGTTAAATTCTTTGATATAGGTCAGTGAGCATTTCACAAGCTACATTTATTGCTGTAATTACCCGACCAAATTGTTTAAGTACAGGTTTTTTTCCTGACTTGTATTCTGGGTTGTGTGAAGATCAAATAAATGTTATCAGAAACACAGAAACGTATGCAATGCTGTATCATTTATAGCAAAATTAGAGTTCAGGAATTTTACCTTTCCATATTTTTCCCCGCAAAATAAAAAAAAAATGGCTTTAGTGAATAATTAAAGCATTTTGAAACTTTCAAAGGGGCTGAAATAGCTAAAAATATTACATTTAGTATACGGATTTTATGCTTTAAGGTAAAATATATAAATCAGAAAATTTGGGAACAAGCTTAGAGAAAGATTATTGAATCAAATTCTAATGTTTTTTTTTTTTTTTTTAATGTATATCTTGTATTCAGTTGTTTGGAATTTTAAAAATATAGGTAGAAGTTTTACTGAGTTTTTTTTTATCTATCCTCTCACACGCATAAGTACTATTATATTCTTATCGAGTTTTCAAACTTAATAATGTTCTTAAATCTTTTTTTTTTGCGATGTAAAATATGTATTTATGGTTTTATTTCTACAAAGAAACAGGGTTATAATTGTTCTTTGGTTATAAGTACGAATAAGCTTTTCTGTTACGAGAAGTTTTTGTTTAATAAACAGCTAAATGGATGAACAAGTAAATGCTCTGTGAGCTGGATAAAAATGAATGGTAAAAATGGAGTTATTAATCTAAAAGTACGTTAAACTCTTAAACGAAATATAAATAATCTCATCGGAATATACATAACTACTTAAAACGTGTTAAATTCAAAAATAAATCCAGAATGTGTTGTAATAAAACACCAAAATTGAATAACACTATGCGAAAAGATTTTTTTTTTTTTTTTGACGATGATGTAAGGTATGATCAAATGAGGAAAATCGTCTGAGGAAAAGAATGTTCAAATTTAATAGTTAAAGAATATTAATATCATCTGAAAAAAATTTTAAGTAACTTATTTTATTCTTGAAATTTATTTATTCTTTTATTCTTTTTAGTAAGAGTAAAATAATTTTATCTAAACTCGTTTTTCAAAATTTATTTTCGTTCGTTTGCTTATTTTTTAAAGCTATATTTATATGACGTGACCAAAGGCATTTTATGTAACGGAGAATTTCAGTTTAATTGTTCGTTTGCGATAACTTTTGCACAGGTGAATATTGGTTTATTTTATAAATTAAGGGTGCTTTTTTTATTCTCATTAATTTGTTTCATAAGAGTATGCCTTTCTCCCATTTAAGTAAATATTTTTTTGGGAATATTTTTTTTAAACAAAGGAGTTTGAGAAAAAAAATTACCTTTTTGTCATTTATGGTCAGATAGTTGAAGTTGGCAGAGAATTTTTGCAAATAGAATGACGTATCTCTAAACTTTTATCTCTGTATCTTTTTATTCATACAGTTATTGAAGATTTTCAAATTTGTTGATATTTCCTTTCATCGTTTTACTGAGTATCATTAGCCATTAAAGTATTTAAAAATTTTTTCATTGTTGTGTAATGGAAAAAAAATTCGTTATTAATCTTGCTCTGAACAAATTATTAGGCATAAGAGCTCATAACTTCAAATACTGATATACATATGTATGTTGTACTTGTTTAAATAACTAAAGCTTCTGATAGCTTAGGTGTTAGTTGCTTGTAGAAATGCGAGACGAATATTACTGTATTCCTCAGAAAATAGCTTTAACGCTATTTTCAGAAAACGAGTAATGTAAGCTCGGGATTAAAGTTAAAAAACTCGAAATTAATTAAAATTACTCGCAAAATAATGACGCCAGTTTAATCCGGGACAACGCAACTCATCAATTGTCGCACACAACCAGCAATCACACAACCAGTAATGTCTGGTAATTTTAAGAAAAAATATTGTACCACTTTATATATATATATATATATATACCATGATTATTAGAACATTGTTTGAAATTTGCTATGGTTTCCGGTGAAACATTAATCTTGAATAGAATGGAATTCATTTCGAGGAAAGCTGTTTTTTATCTCCCTTTTATAGTTACTTGATCGATATTCTGGCTTTCTTATTGCATATTTGGTTGGGATTTCTTTTTTTATACATAAAACAATTTTCACGATACTGGGTGAAGTTATGTATGAAATATTCCTCATTTCAAAAATAAACTATAACTTTAAACTTCTAGAATTTCAAAGAATTTGCAGGATGAGGAATAAAATTTCTTTTTACTCTCTCAAAGTTATTTAAAATTAGTCTTATCACAGAGAAATTTTAGAGAAAAGGTAGAATAAATGTTAAATTATTTGAATGTAAATTCTCACTTTAAAAAATAAGCTTGTTTTAAATGTTTAATTATTGCGCAGTATATATTTTGAAAAAATGTATTTTTATTAAATTTATATTTTTGTCTTATATCTTTAAAAAGCTTTTATTTACATTTCTGTTGAAATAAATAAATCTAAACTGTGTGCTTTATTTTTCGTTATTCTAATACTTTGAATTGTATATGAATTTTGAATTAAAATTCAAAACTGGCATCTTTCGTATTGAAAGTTCATAATTTCTTTACAGGTACAGTAAAACTCATTCAATTAAATCTTCCTCATAATATACGTTTCGAAATTAAGAATGTATAGTTTGGAAAATTGGTATCCCGTAAAAAGACTTGCAGCTATTGTCGGTAATGAAAGTATTCTCAAAAAATTTTATTTCCTTGGGTTAATTATATATGAGTTAATGGCATTCGCGTAGCACAGATCGAAAATAACCGTAAATGATTTTAACAAATTATAATGTTCTGAAAAATCATCAGTCTTAGTATAATATTTTAGTTGTAATTGTAAGTAAAAAAATATACTGAACACACCGTATTGCTGTGAATAATTTAGGTTTTGAAAAAAGATGTGGACTGTGTATAACTGGTAAAGTTGAATTGTATTAGTCTTTCTGTTCTTTAACTAAAACATTAACAGAGATCTATCTTATAAAAACTTTCATTTATCCTTTTTTTTCAATTCCTATTAGTTCACACTCTCCCTATATGTATATAATATTGTTCAAATTTTCAATCGTTATAAAATATTTTTTATGCATCCACTCAAGTTTAAAATACATTTTTTTTTAAACTTGTAGCAGATGACTCTTTACAGTTTTCTCAAATATTAGTTCATTAATTGAAAGAAATTATATTTCCGCCGCCCGCAAACGTCTGAACAACACATTCCATCTGTCACTGTGAACTTGGGCAATATTGCTGTTCACAGAATTGAGCCTATCAGTGTAATTCCCCCGCCAAACGCAGCTACTGTCCTACGGAACAAAGAATGCTACCATTAATACTGTCATCGGCATCAAATAAGATGCAAGGTAGCACTGTAGTGTATTTAGGACGAAAACTCTTCGCGCAGCCTTGCCTTGAATAGTGTGAAATCGTTAGATGGACTATTAATTGAAGAACTAGACTGCTCGAAACTCACTGGAAAGATTCCTTGTAATAATGAAGCATTACCAGTGATGGATATAATGAGAAATTATTAGACCACCATCAGCTTTATAAATTAGAAACGAAAAAAAATAATAGTAGAAAGCGAATAAATAGTAACAAACAAAAATAGTAGTCTAACACCCTATATAGGAAGGAAAATGGAAAATTGCAAGGAAATTAGTTTTCTATTTTGCCACTTAATATTCTGATTCTGTCGTACTATTACACATTTGTATTAATTATAATTATTTAGTAAAAGTTAACTAGAATAAAAGTTTTCTTTGTTGACCTAAGTAGAAATTGACTTTAAAATATATATATATATTACTTGCTTTTCATTGATTTATACTGTATGTGGTCGATTTATACTTAGTTATCCAGGCTGTGTTATATAGCCAGAATAACAGACTATATATATATATAGAAACCAGTTAACCCGAGCGTGATCTGTTAGCAAAATTCAAACCGATTAGAAAGTTTATTTTGTTCAGCTGCGCAAAATGAAAGCACTATAACACAAGATTTGTACCATAAAATATTTTAATATATCGAACACTTCGATTGATATCGTGATTACCATCTTACCGCGGAGTGCGACCTTAAGGTAAAACGCATACTAGAAAAATCGTGTGAAAACTACTTTTGCCGACCGAAATCGTGTTTTCGTGAATAGTGTCCTTCCTGTCGTAACGCCAAAACTAATGCAATCGGGCAGGTGTCTGTCTGTCATTAGTTAATAATTTCATTAACCTTTCACTTGTTCAACGCTTATCTTACGAACGGATGAATATGGGTCAGGTTGGAGAACAAGTGATTTTGTTGAGATAAATGAATGGTGTGTGATTCTTTTTGGTATGTGTCCTGAATTTCAACACGAGGTAATTGTCAGTGTCTTAAAGGTTGCGGCTTCTTAATTCGCTGGTAGTCGAGTGTTGTCGATATGGGCGCGTGCTTTTAACAACTGTGCTGGGAAAGTTTACTTTGCAATTAGGATAGGGCGTAGAATGTTTTCTAACGTGTATGCTTTTGTGGAAGGAAAAGTGCAATGACTTTGTTGCAGAATTTAGATCAGGTTGAATGTTAATAGAAAATAATTAAAGTTGAAGGCCCTGTATAACACGACATTCAGCTAAAGGGCATGGAACAATTATTTTGCTTGATAGAACTTACGAATTCATAAATATTGAAGTAGCAAGAGAGCAGAAAATTTCATTCCTGCAGGTATGGATTCAAAGGTCGTTTCTGAATTGAATTTCAGTGTAAATCTGTGACAAGAAATTCTTTATTTGCTTGAAATAGAGCAGAGCGCTTTTTTTAATGACTTTTGAAAAGGAAAAATATGTACAGTAATATCCCGAACTTAGGCGATAGGTGGGACTTAGAGATAACCGCGTAAGTACGGATATACTTTCGCATATAAATTATTTTAATTGGGGCTGAAAGCGAAATAAAATAATAATTTCGAAAAGAAAATGTTTTATAAAATCTTAGATAACACAAATACAAAATCGCGAACCCAAGTTATTTTGATGTAGAAGGTTTCATAAAATCTAATACAGGAATTTGTCAGCTCAATGGATTTTCTTTTTCTCCCGAAAACTTTTTCTAATTGCATGCTGATAATTTTTCTATTCCTGATTTTGTTTTGAAAAAAATACTCTTCGTTAGAGTCTGTATTTTCTGAAGTTTGTAACCCTTTTTCAATTAAACTTAGACCTTCTGTCAAGTTCTCAACACCGCCATTTGGTCTTCTGATTGAATTGAGTCTAAAAACTCAAGCTCTTCATTGTTTGCTCTTGCTCATGCATTTCTATGAGCTCATTAATTGTCAATTCCTTATTGTGGGAGTCTAGCAGTTCTTGAATGTCATCACACACTGTCCATTTCTAAATTTCTGTGCCTGGCAAGATCGACAACTTCTTCAATCACATTACCAGTGACATCAGGTAATAGATTTGTGTAGCTCTCAAACAGAAGACATTGTCAAAAATTTGAAAATCGCGTAACTCCGAGTTTGCGTAAGTCGAGGTATTACTGTACGTTTTAAAATGGCAAACCACGTGTTTTTAGATGTTGAAAAGTCAATGATAAAAATCAATAAATGTTGCAATATATCAAATTTTACCGAAACATCTTTAATGCGCACTTTTCTACGATACAACTTGCTAGACAACGATCGAGCATGTACATAATATAAAAAAACGGGAAAGGCTACAGTTAAGATCCCTAGACACAGACGGGTCGAAACACAACTTCATTTGATAAAAGGAAGTTGTATTCAACAGTGAGCGAAAAAGCGAGCTTCATGCATGCTTTGCTAATTTTTCACTTGAATAATATCTTTTTTACAAGTTATATGAATGGTATTTAAATATTTTGGTAATTAATAATGAACACATGAAGAAAAATGGGGGGTAACATTGCCTTGTCTTTAATAACCGTATAGCAGAGCTAGTACAAAGTTAAATAAACCACTCTATTTTTCCCCTAAAGATTCTGCAATATTGGATAATATTTGGTATAAATCTGTGGAAGTATTTTTAGGTATTTCTAGTATACCTTTAAATATAATAAAACAAGTTTTAATTGACATATTTTTTGGTTTCTTTATTTAACCGAAAAAATTATTTCTTTTTATTGACTCGTACTCGGAACCTTTGATCAGAAGGTTATTCCTTTCGGTATTTATCTTATTTCTTTTTATTTGGGTGCTATATTTTGTAATGATCATTTCACGCACGGTTGCCAACTTTTGGTAAACAACAAAGAACGCGTGATATTGCCCAAATAAAATGTTGGATCTACATTTTCCCCCATGTGACATTCACATGTTGACTCGTTATTTTTAAATGTAGAATATTTGCAGTGTGTGGCTAAAAATAATATAGCTTTTCTTAACGACTATTATATTTATTTTCTGTGTGATGTGAAATGAAAAAATAAAACAGAAAAACATTAGGTCATTTCAAACAATGTGTATGGGATACTCGTTTAGTTGATTGAAAATTTTCGAATGTTGTGTTTTGGAATGGTTTATAGATTTTGTATTTTGTTGCTTACTTTTGATGCATTTTGTTTTTCCGTTGTTGTCAAATAAACATAACAGTAGTCACAATAAGTATAAATATCTCTAATGTGCTTTAATTCATTTTTGTTGTGATTTTACTTAATATTGAAGCAAATTAATTTACTGAAAATTGTATCATTCATTTCAAATATGTCTTGATCTTGCAATGTTAAGATTTGCACATGTAAGAGAGATTTCTCATTTAAATTTAGTCTTATTGTATGGTTCGCGTATTTTTTCTTCATGAAGATTTCGTACTTTTTTTTTAATCTCACATGATTGTTTTTGTTTGTTTTTTTACTTCAAAAATAAAAAGAATGCCGTAAAGGAATTAGGATAGCAAATTTTCATTAATGAAGAATTTTAACTGGTGAAGAGAGAACTATGAAATTGAATCACTAGATGTCTGGATTGAAAAAAATGAACTATCACAACTATCTCAAACAATATTTGCATCGTTTTATTTCTTTGCATATCTTGTATAAAATATGTATCAGTTATCTGATAAAGTCTATTTATTTTGGCGTTCTTATTTGTTTTCACACCCCACATGTCACTATGACAAGTTACCGATAAGAGATTATTTTCCTTGTATTTTTTACTGCCATGAATTTGTGATCTGTTTGGGTTAAATAAATATTAAATACTTTATTTTTTTCCCTCTACGTGATTATGGCAATCACACAGACTACTTGATTTCTCTTCTATAAGTTTCTTATATATTTGAAACAGAAAAAGATAAATCTATTTTGATTTTCAACAAGAATATTTTTTAGTTTTTGCCATATAGTTACAAAAATTTTTGCAATATACTTTTTAGCTTAAAGATCAATAACATTTATTTCATTCATCACGATATTCCCGGTACTAGGAGATATACAAACTTTAAATTAAGCATGTTTTTTTTTGTTAAGACCCATAGTGCGAAAATGGACTCTCAAGAGGGTTTGCAAGTTTATAAAAAATAGATTTCAATTTTAGATACTCAAGTGTTTTTGGTCCTTTTTAAACCAAGAGATGAGGGCTATAAGCACTTGTTTTTTAAAACAGTCGGAAAGCTTAACGTTTGCACTTGGGTACCCTGCCAATAACTTACAACATCATGAAACACCCAACGAAACGAGTGGGTAACGGCTAGTTTATATAGTGAAATACGCTTAAGACGAAATATCGGTTAACACGAAATAATACAATGGTCCCGACAAATCTATGTATTTTCTTGCAGTTTTTTCTCTTAACACGAAACGAAAATCGCTTAGCACGAAAAGATTACTTTTCCGGGAGGCGAGATTTAATAGGGGTGGGAAATGAAAGACAGATGGTTTCGCGGAAAGAAGTCTAACTCAGCTTCGAAATACCCTCGGAATAACCTGTGACACGAGCCAATTTTGTTTATTTAAGCTACTCTTACTTTCCACCCCTACAAACGTCACACAAAAACATCTCTCATCAGTTGACTTTGGAATTCAGTGATATGAGTAAATCGCAGTCTGAGTCTTTTTTGTTCGCAAAACCCCCCCCCCCCCCATCAATTTTAGAATAATTTTTTTTTACGTGCACAATGGCAAAGATCTCAGAGGGAAAGCAAACTGCTATTTCACTCAAAATGAAGATGGGGCGGCTTAAGACTGTTGATCAAAACGAGAAGACGAAATTGGAAATCTATACAAGATTTTGGTATTGCTAAATTTTGTATTAAATTTCATTTAGTTTTTGTTTTATTGATTTTTATTTAATGCATTACATATACATTTCTATGCAAATAAAGTGTCTTCTAATAAACTTAATTTTGTTAAATATGTGGGATTTTTTTTACAATATCCTTTAACACGAAAAATTTCGATCCTCTCAGTTTCGTATTAAACGGTTTCCACTGTATATAAAATGAAGGAACATCCTCATATTTTCTTTTTTTACCATTTGTAAGTCATTCAAGAGAAACTCTACTCGCGTAGTAGCCATTATAGTAACATTGGGAATTTCATATCTCTATGAGGCCTGAATATCAGACTTATTTATGTAGAATAAAAGTTGTCTTGTGTGTGTTAATTACAACTTCGTTTTAATAAGGTAAATGTTGTCCGATGTTCTTTAAATCAGTTTATACGTCGATGGTAATAATTTATGTCGGTTGAATATATTTATTTATCGATTTATTTATTATGTGAAACTTTTAGAAATATGTGCCTAACAGAACAACCATAATCGTTATCCTTTATTAACGTTCTTGATTGGAGGTGAAACTTGCATTAATAGAAAAGCCACACGAATCTGTCTATGGTATAATAAGACCATAAAAATGTATCAATATTTAAATAAGGTCTCATTTAAATTATTTCCCTTAGAATTGTGAATAGTTATTTGAAAACTCTTCCAATTCCAAAATCATTTTATTGGTTTTATATTATTAAAAATGACAGCCGAATGAAAAATTAATTTTAGTTCTAATCGCATGAATGCCTTACAGATAACATTTATATAAGTATATATTTAGGAATATATCAACTGTATATCCTAGTACATGTCGTAATATGCTTTTATGTATAATTAAGTAGGTCAAAAAATATTAATAAAATCAAAGAATTATTTAAGTTTGGTTATATAAATTTATTTATTGAAATTTTTTAAAATTAATTTCAAGGAAGGTTTTCAAAATAAATCTTCGTCCTTGTAAACCATAAGTTCCTCAATCATTTTATAAATTCTCAAACCTTTATAATTTTGACATGTAATACATTGAAAATCGTTTAACACGAAATTGAAGGGACTGAAATATATTTTCGTGTTAAAGCATATTGCAGAAAAAAGTATTTAAAAAATTAAGTTTTATTAGGGTTTTTTTTTTTTTTTTTTTTTGCATGCATGTTTATATATGCATGTATTTAATAAAAATATATGAAATAAAAACATTCACAAAAACTTAGTAAATTTAATACAAATTTTCAAGTTTTTAAAAAAAACATTAATTTAGTTTTGGAAAATCTGATATTTCTTTGCACTGTCTTTATCATCAAATCGTCAACAAATAGTTCAATGTCGTCTATTTTGTTATTCATTTCACCATTGAAAATGTGCGTCTAAATAATAGTGCATACTTTTCATAATGTTTCTCATTTCGGATGACGTGGGAACAGGAACTGCGTTATTCATTTTATTTTCGCCTTCGGAATCTGTATCAATGATATTTTTTTAGCTTTGAACAAACTCCAAAATGTCTTTGTCTGCTATAATTAGGACTGTACAACATTATCATCATCTACTGTTGCGAATTCTTCAGAAGATACAGAAGAACAGTCCAATAATACAGAAAGAAGTCTCTTTAATTTCACACCCTCTTAAATCCCTGATGTTTTCTGTATTTTCTTCATTCCCAGAAGAGAAATTTTTTCGTGTTGCCGATATTTCGTCTTTAACGGTTTCGCGTTTAATGTATTTCACTGTATCTCTATTAAGTTGATAGTCGATAGCTTTTTAAATAAAATCACGCGATCATCCAGAAAGAAAAATGATCGACAGCTTTTAATTTCACGTGCTGATCCGATGAACTTACCCATATTCTGACATGCTCGTAACGTGACCGGAATAAAGAACAAAAACGTGAGACAAGTTGAATGGCGTGAGACTCATCCAATGATACGGCCCTCTGATCTGATTCATCCCTATTTTGAGATAAGGCGATTGCTATAATCACACTGGAATCAAGGAAACGCTGTGACTCCAGGAAACATTTAATATCCGCACTGGTACCGTTTTTGTCGATTTGGGTTAAAGAGAATCACAGTTTGGTTTAATGAAGGTGGCTTATCATATTCTTTGATAGTGATTTATTTTCACCAACCAAAAGTCTTTAGATATCAGTGATACATTATGCGTCTTTATCGATCAATAAATCTTCTTTGATTATAAATTGCTTATTTAACCTGACATTAAAATAAGGATATCGTATTTTCTCACGAATGCATTTAAATAATCTTATCATTAGTAACAATGTGCAGAAAAGAAATTTGGATTTAACATTAGATCTCTTTGTGCATTATGTTTGTTCATTTGCACTTTTTGGATTGAAAACAATAAAGTCGTACAGTAGGAGTCGGCAGTGACCGAGATATTGAATTTATTATAGTTAAAATTTCATGTATCATTTTGTGTAAAAAATGTATATTTTGGCATTTCCTTTGGTATTCATTGCTTGGCACTTAAGTTGAATTTTTTTTTTTTAAATGTGAATTATGGTTTATTAAGAGATTTTAATTAGTAGTGATTTTGTTTCTCTCTGATAAGGAATTTTATATTCGAATTATGTTTCTTCGAAATTTTTGCCAACACTTAGAGTAGCTTAAAATAAATCGGAACAATTTTAAACTCCTCGTCCTTACTGTACTCTACTTAAGCGATTTTAAAAATTTACGTCTTACTTTTTTAATTTTAAGTACCCTGTTTTTGAAAGATTCGTTCCCAACGAAAAATTTAAAATCGAATTATTCTACATTTTTTTTAAATACTGTTATTAAAAAACGTGACAACTTAAGTTTTAAATAAATTGTACATATAATTTTTCTCTGTGCGCTTGATTTAATAATAACCAATGAATTTTTATTTTAACAAGATTACTGTAGATGTACACACACAACTGATATAAGTATCAAATGGATCTTTCCTGTAATGCTTTGATATGAAAAGATTATCGAAATAATCAACAATATCTTGTTTTAGGTTCAGATATTAATTCTAGATTTTTCTACTCGTGAACTTAAGTGGAACGAAGATGTATAACAGCATTAATTAGCTATAGTCAGATTAGCTGTTAAAATAGTGCTATTTTATTTTGCGACAAAAGTACATTCTTGGAGAAAATGTTGATTTAAGGTATCTGGTAAATAAGTCTTGTATTAGAGTGTTTTTTTAACAATTTTACCGTTATTAGTCTTAGTTACGGAACAATTCAGTTGAAAGGCTCTGTGGCGATTCGATATCTCATTCCTCTAAAAACTCGGGATGTAGAATTCGTTTGCATTATATGAAATGGGTAGTATGGAAATTTTTTTTAAGAGTGGAAAATGTCACCTTAGATCAGGGATGGCTAACCAATGGCACGCGACACAATATTTTGGGCACGCCTTTGATCTAGACGGTTTGCATTTTAGTTCAAAATAACAAAATTCAATATGAAGTATTAGATGTACATGAGAAACCAGACGAAGAAAAGTTAGTGAAGAACTTATATCCGTAATTGATTTTTCAATCAAAGAATTTTTAGTGAGATTTTCTCAGTTCAAAGAATTATAGGAAACTCTCAAGTTTATTATGTACCCTGTTGTGTGATTTCATTTGATAAACTGAAATTGTCCCAATTAGATTGGTAGAATTTGAAATGCAACTAATTGATTTCCAGTCTAGTTCAGTATGGATTCAAAAATGTATTGAAACAAGGAAAAAGTTGGAATTGATTGAAACAAAGATTAACAAGCAGTATAAGTAAACGAAATTTTGAAAACATGAGATTGAATTTAATTCCAGATATATTTGACTGTTTGAAGAAGCTGGCCCATGCTATTTTAACCAATTCATGTACCTATGCTTGCGAGTCATTATTTTCAAAGATGAACAACATTAAAAACTCGCTTAGGAACCGTTTCAACTCCAACACAGCATGCATTCTGCTAAAAGTAGCATCTTATAATCGTAATACAAGTTATTTGTAATCTAATCTGCAACAACAGTAGTCCCACTAATGTTACTTTAATCTGAATTACACGTATAACGAAAAGATTTGCTATTATAAAGAACAAAATGTATTTTTTCGCATTAGAGTTTTGAGTTGTCAGTATTTAGTTTTATTATATTTTCCCCTTAATCACACAAGTCAAAATTATTTGACGTCAAGTCTGTACCTCAGTAAGCATTTTTTTTTTTTTAGAAAAAATAGCTCGTTGATCTAAAAAGGTTCGCCATCCCTGCCTTAGTTGTTCAACTCGCTATGGTGCAGAATTCCACGATTCTGCAGTAGCCCCTGAGCAAAATAAATTTAAACTAAATTTATCTTGCTTTGAACCAGTCTCTTTTCATACTTTTCCTTGTCATCATTTTCAAACCGAATTTCCCTTCATTCGAAATCACTGTATTTCGTACGGAGTAGACATTTTTCGAGGCCAGTATTGCAGTGTGACCTTCATCAATTGAGAACTAACTCCACCTATCAATCAAATGGTTTTCAGGGAGAGAGATGCTTCGGTCAAGGAAAGGGTGGGAGGTTATTCTATGTTGAGGTTAGAAACAATTTCAATTGATTATATGTAATACGCGGTAGCTAATATGCATTTAATTAACTATTTAGTCTAATTAGCATTATTATTTTGATGACTTGAAAATGACTCGCTTATTAAAATTTTATTTTTTATAACTTTTTGCATGAAATAATTTTCAATTAGCACTCACAAAAAAAAAATATCATTAACTAGCATAAAATTTTAAAATGGGATTTTGATTTGAAACTTACAGAAAATGAGTCAGCTAAAAAAGTATTTAAAAACAGTGTTTATATTTTAGATAGTGTCTACGAGGAAGTTCTGCCTGCCTTTTTACATTTCAACAAGCATTTCGTGTGCCTTTTTGTTTATCTTGGCCAATTACAGCTAAATGATTTTTTAGAAATTACTATTGCAAAAATAATTTTATAGTTTTGTTTCATAGTTTAAAATTATTTAATAAAACAAAATACCTTTTTCCCTGACTTTTTATTCTTCATCTTTAAATTTAAAAGGAATCTGCTAAAAGCAATTAAAAATATTACTTAACAGATATTTATCTTAGAAAATAAGCTTGTCGAAATCTTTTTTTATTTATTTATTTATTTAAATTAGTTTCGGTATGAAAGATAATGTCTTAATTACATTCAAGGACATTTGAATGAATGTTTGTTAAAAATATAAAACATACGTGAATGAAATAATAAACTATTAATGAAATGACTAATACAATATTGCCAGTTTTGAAAAAAATGTAGAGAAAGTATACAAAGTAATTTCAACGAATAATCCGCGATTTATACGTGTCAAATAATCAATATCCAGTTTCAATACTGTATCAATAAATGGGGAATTATTGCTCTCGAGTATCACAAATTTATGAAAAATTAGAACTGTATTTAGAAAATAAAGCTATAAAAAGTTGTGGTTGCTACTAAAAAAACTATTTTGAAGCGTACATTTAGATAAGCGTTTCGCATTTTTTTTTTTCCAATTCCTACTGTTAGTTTATTATCTCCCTATATCTTGTTCAAATTTTCAATCGTTACATTTTAAAGCGCTCAATTGAGCTGAAATTTTATATACACAATTATTTTGGACGACAATGCGGTACTTTAATTATAATTAATAAAAATTAATTGATTAAAATTAATTATTCAAAGAATTACACAAATACAGCCACACGTCGGCATCATTTTCCCCCCCTCATTTTAAAACACTCATTTGAGCTGAAATTTTCTATGCACTATTGTTTTGGATAACAATACGATAATTTAATTAAATTAATTGACTAAAACTAATTTAAAGAATTACAGATACAGCCACGTTGGCTTCAAACTGAAATTTTATATACACAATTGTTTTGGATGACACAATACCATACTTTAATGATAATTAATAAAAATTAATTGCCACTTATAGTATTGTGATTCTGTCATACGTATATACATGTTTATATTAATTGTAATTTAATAAAAAGTAACTAAAATAAAAAAAAAAATTGTTGACCTAAATAAGAATTGACTTTAAAATTTTTTATTTATATTACAAGTTTTATCTTTTAACTATAATTGAAGTTTGTTGTATCCTTTATAATCGCGTGAAGTTTAATGTGCCTTCAAAACTGATTATTTTTTACTGAGTTTCAGAGATGTGTGTGTATTGAATTTTATCTGTGCTCAACTTAACCGCTACTCCATAAGAGGGTTTGTACATTTTTAAGGTTTTGAAGGTAGAGGGGGATACCATAAATGTAGAACCACCGAGACTTAGGTGGCTTTTAGTAGAACATCATGCAACATTTAGATTTATTTTAGGAACCAACGTATTTCATTGGTCTATATAATATAGTTATTTGTTTTTTTTTATTGAAATATGGTTTTTCATTTAATGAACATATTTCTTTTAAACATTTTAGATGTTTAAGGTAAATGAATGAAAATTGTAGAAACTGCAAACGAAAACCGTAATTTTTGAAAATAAATGAAAGAAAAGGAAATGTTTTTGTCAAAAAAAAAGCCGTGTACAGCTAACATCTGTAGACCTGATTTTATAAATTTGTAAATTTCAACATTCAGTTTCTTTTAAAATAGTGACTCAACTATATCATTAAAATGTGTGTTAATTAAAATACCTCGATACACACATTGCAATTTGTGGCGAGTGGAAATATTTTATTTTCTTGCTTTTCAAGAAAGCATGTGTTGAAAGTTTGTAACGGTTCAATTAGTTACTATTAGTTACTATTACATTGTGTAACTGCCATGTGTAGCACCATTTTGTACATTTACTTTTTGCCGTCTTTTATATAAACTGTGCTGACAGAAAATGTGATTAACTTCAATTGCAGAAAAAAAGCTTTGGATTACATCAAATGCGCAGTAAAAGTATTTTTAGGTCAGTTTTAAAGTAATGACGCTTATTATTTATCATGTTTGCAATTAATGTGGTTTTTAACACCTTTCATAAACTTC